>JAXGGA010002656.1:0-117337 GCA_038373865.1 Uloborus plumipes
TCTATTTTCAGCTTAAAATTTCCTTTTATTTGATACCGCACGTAATTTTTCTGAATTTTTGAAATTTTTTCATGATTTTTCAAGATGGCGGCCAAAAAACATATTTGTCCCACTAGTACGGATGTATACTTTTAGTATGTTCATTAGGAGCCTGGTACCTACCATTTCCAACAGGTGTTGGTTTTGTTGCAATTTGTTCGACCCCAGGGTGTTTTTCAGCTTATTTCTACTGCACTAACACCATTTTTGCACTTAGCACGGCAGAATCGTTCCAAGTTGGAAGTAAAACAACACTTTGAAAACTCATGGATTGAGCTGGTTTCGACTTCGAAAAGGGCATTTAAGAACACCATCTTTCCTTTCAGATGCCGTCCCCAAGGTTTATCTGCTCCCGAATTGCGGACCAGCAGCCATTTTTATTCCTCCGGCTCAGTCATCAACACCATCCTGTCTCAAGTCGTTCAGCTCCCCGTCTTGTCGGCCTCCCAGACAATAGACCAAAGCAACCAGGGGCCCTTGCCTGCATTCCAGTGCATTCTTTTGGCTCCTACATCCATCTCGACCAAAATCAATGAAGAAACATTGACGTATTTGAATCAAGGTAAACCTTAGCCAAATCAAGGATGGAGCAAAATATCTTTAGCCAAAATATTTTAGCAGTAAAAGCTAGTTTAATTATCGAAACAGTTATATAATATCGAGAATTATTCTTAAATAAATGTTCTTTACGTACGTCCTGCACGTTTCAAAGTTTTCTTTCACCCTATGGATCCTTTTTGGAACTCATTATTATTTTTAGAAGCAAAATATTTTTTGATTGAAATCTTTCAAATGATTGCGGTTCAATGCTCATGCATTCTCGTTATTTTTTTTCTTTTTAATGAAAGTTTTTTTTGTATTAAAATAAACTAAAAGAAACTATTTTATAATGCCTCCTGAGTGCATTTTTTTAAGGGAAAAAACAGCCATTTAAGCGATTTATTTAATTGAATGTTTATTTATTTTATTACATTTTCAGAGTTTAATTTTATGTATTTCCAAAAGTTCTTAATTATACAATATCTTCATCTGAAATCGTTAAAAATAAAATATCGCTCTGCGGATAGTTGTAATTACACAGTAGTAAAACTCCATGAATGGCAATTCCTAAGAAAAATATGCATCAAAAGTAGGTAAATTCGTGCGAGATGTAGGAAATCGTCTTAGTTTCATTTATCTGTTATTCACATTTAGCAGTATAAGCTCAACAAAATCAAGTGTTTCGAAAAATTGTTTCATTTAATGCAGTTTACTCACTTTCCGGCAGAAGTTATTTTGGAAAAGAAAATCTTTTTCGCTTAATACTAATATTATTTGTGCTCAAAACACTCTTGTGTATTACGATGTCTAAAATATAGTTTTTCCAGAATTTTCTTCCTCTTTAGTACAATATGCATTTTTATACAATTTTCCTTTCTTTCATTGCTTTGAAGAATTGACGATTTATCCAACTTCTAATATTTTCTTTGAAAATAAACATTATTGCTGCTATTCTTCTTAAACTAGAGAATATTTAATTTGTTCCTTCTACACTTCATCTTAAAACTGCTGTTTTTAATTGCACAATTAAAAATTCTCATTCAGTTTTACATTCATGTATAAATTCCCGAAACTCGTTGATTAGTTTTTGTTAGGTTTAGAAATGGAGCGAATTTATTCGATTGAGGATATTCTAATTATTTGTTACATTTATAATGAAAAGTACACATGACTAGTTTATATTTTACTAAAAGTAGTTAGTGCTGTCTGAAATGCTCTTTAATTTTAATGAATACTGTTCGGTAAATAAAAACAGTGCTGTTTCAAATTCATATAAATTTTATCCACTTCAAAAATCAAACATTCCCAGTGTATTGTTTTATATATAAATATTTTTATGTATACTTGTGCAGTAAATTTTGAGTTTCAGGGTTAATAGACCTGAATTTTGCATGCCTAGCAGGAATTTGTAAACGTATGGAGTGTTTCTGCGAATAAAATAAATGGGTATAGTTTTAAAATGTGAGGTAAAACTGATGCATTTCGTTTTCATTTCATGTATCCAACTGCTCAACAGGGCCTGTAACTGCAGAAGACAGCAACTGTTCTTGATGAAATCCAACCTCGCTCATGTGTGCTTCATTCTCCTTATCTGTCCCAGTTACAAGACTAGAAGCGATATTAACCCCCCTGGCTGCCAGCCCGACTATACTCGGGCTCATCTACGGAGTTTAACATTCAGTCCTCTCCCTAAGAGGGTTAACTTGCCGTTCTCGTTGAGCATACTGCTTCCTTTTCAAACTAAATATTCATATCCAAGCTTTTTCCTGCCTAGTTATGTATAGGAGATTTATTCATTGAAGAAAATCACCTTATTCGGGTTTAATACTCGTCCAACTTTGCTTTCCTTGTTAATTGGATTTATCCATTCTGTAACATTTTTCTCCCCCTTTTTTCCGATTTTTTTTCACATAATGAGTCATATGAACTAGTGAATGTTTTGCGTGCAAGTTTTCGGAAGTTGGTGTTACTCACAGAATATGAATGGTATATGTGGTTTTTTGCATGTTATTATAGAGAGAAATAATTGTGATATATGCTTCTTTGTTTTCAAAAAAGGCAAACATTTAGTCAAGCTTTTCTTGTACATTGTATGGCTTTCATTGTATTTTCTTATGCTATACTGAGATAGCACTCTTTGAGATACTAGTTTTGTTTTTATAAACATGAATTATTGCTTTAATTCAATCTTTTTGAAAGAATGGATGAACTGTTATGAATGAAATGTATGGAAGTAAATAACAAAACAAATGCAAAAAATTGTAACAATTACAATTTATATTTAGTGATTGTTTTTATTGGTATTAAATACTCTATCTCTTGCAAAAGCAATTCTTGAGCTCTTATTGTGCTTGTTTGGCTAAATAATTATTTAGAGTAAGGATACTAGACATAATTGACACTTAGAGTGATTAAATTTGTGAAGATGTAGTATAAGAGAAAACGAAATGGTTGCTACTCTAATGGCTTTACTCAGATAATTTTGGGGAGATAAGCACAGCATGAGATAAGAGGTACATTTCAAAGGAGGCAGAGACTATCCTCTCTGTCGGAGTTTTTTTCCTCCATTTGCAAGAGTTGGAATATATATACGATGTTGGAAACACCATTTGACTGATCTGCCGAGCCATTTTAAATACATTTCAAGTAACAGTAAGTAACCTCAGATAGATCGGCTATTATTTATAGGCATCCATGACATTTTTTTCTTTATAAATAAAAAAATCTGGACAATACCCTCAGTTTACTGATCTGATACTTGATCAAACTTCAAAAGAAAAGTATCCTTTTAAAGATTTTTTCCCCTGCTATCGCCGAAAAAAAATTACATTTTGGCTGTTTTTCAAAAAATTGCTCCAAAAAGCCTATTCTCATTTTGACCCATGAATTACTTGAACGAGTGATGCTGCCATTTATGAGTGAATATCTGAATGGCAATGCCTTTCGGGTATTCGAGCCCGAGAGTAGACCCGATTTAAGGCAGAAAGGTTCGATTTCTGTTTTTATACTATGGTGGAAATCCAATTTCGCGCACACAGTACTCGGTAGATGGAATCAACATTTCGATCATTTTGATCCAAACCAGAAGTTTAACAATTCCTGGTTCAGACCCCCTAGATTTGAGAATGTCAACCCCTGAGGGGAGAAAGAATGAATCTCCCGAACCGTAGCAAGAAATGTCTCAATGACAGAGCAGATAGTAACCATCTTCAACTCGTAATTTATCGTTATAACGTTATGAGCTCTTTAATCCAGTAGAATCCTTAAAACTCAGCCGAATGTGAGCCGAAAAGTGGGCAAGTTTGAAAATGCCGGGTTATTGGGAACGCATGTGCGAAAGATTTTCCGCAAGGGGTTTTTTTCGTCCTGCATGAATGTGGCCACGTTTTCTGGACTCCGTCGAGTTATGGCTGCTGTGGACTGATACAGTACACTATATGCAAAGTATTTGATTCAACCTTGTTTTTTTTTCAGTTATAAAAGTAGATTATATTAGCGAAATAAATGGGGGACAAGAATGATACTTCTAAAAGCTAGATTACCGTTTTCATCATCAGATCAAAAACAAAAGCTTTTACGAAAAAGATATTTTTTAATTCCAACATCCCTAAATCTATTTTCATAAAAATGAAAACTGACCATTTTACTGTAAAACAAAGTTTAAAAAACTATACAAAAATAAATATTAGAGGTACATTACGCTAACTATTTATTCATAGCAAAATGTAAAAAATAATTACAAAATTTTCTTAAAATTTGCAGAGGAAAGATTAAATTCTCCTTTGAAAGCTTCTTTTTTTTTTAAATATCATAATAAAATTTTCAGAATCGGTTTCTACTTTTTTGTTTTAGAATTCTGAAAATTCCAGAAACGTGTTTTAGAAAGTTTGACTTTTCAACAAAAAGAAATTCCATTTTCTACGGAATTTCACATTAATATTCTGTAGCATTTCTTTTCTTGATACATTAAAGTTTAAATAAGTGTGGAGTATAAAAGGTGGTCTTACACTTACTTGATTGCTTTTATAGTAAATCCTTTTCCAGTTACAGATTTTGCAGTAAAATGAAGAGATATAACAAAAATTATAACGATTATCGTTGTAACGTTTGGAATTGAACTGATATTTTACGTGTTCAAATTTGATACCTTGCTTTACATTAGGGATTTACCGATTAATCGGCCACTTTGCAGATTATTTTGAATCGGAAAAACTTTACCGATTAATCGGCGGGAAAAAATTAAGCTTTTTTTTTTCAAGTATATCCTTACTAAAGAACTTTTATGAATTAATTTATTAAAAGTAAATAAATAATTTTCAACAAACATTACTCTAGCATGTAGTGCAAAATTGTTGAGAGAAAAATGAAGCGAAGAGTCCAGAAAATGCGTAAAACTGAATGATATATTAAAAGATAACCCTCACTGTTGATATTCACACGAGTTATTATATAGATATTAGTACTAATCAAATTACAGGACTTTAAATTGGAATGCAAAAAACATGAGGGCTTCATTTTATTTATAATCAGCCCAATTTGGCCGATTAATTGGCGGAAAAAAATGTTTTAAATAAGTATGCTTCGATCAATAAACTAAGATGAATTATTTTATAAACAAAAAATGAATATTTTCTGCAAATGTAAGCATAATGTGTAGTATGAAAGTACAGTGAGTAAAAATAAGACTAATAATACAAAGAACTAAATATATAAAAATTTTCTTCGCTGTTATTATAAATTGTTTAATAAATAAATTTTTCTTCTTTGAAACAATAGTAGAACAATAGAATCCATATCATTTTTCAATAGTTTTCATGTGTCAATACCTTTCCCTATTTTTTTCATACCTAATTAGCAATATGTAATTTTATTAGCGAATAATATGAAAATTGGCTCGAAGGAGTTGGATAAACATTTGAAATTATTTTGAGAAAATTGAGAAAAATACATAGTATCTCAAAAATACATTAGTAACTACTCCTGAAATCAAAGTTGAAATTAAAAAAACTGATGATGAAATTGGTAATATCAAAAATAATCATAATATTACTAATCTGCTTGGGCCGATTTATCGGTAATCGGCCAATTTGCTTATCGGTGTATCCATACTTTAAATTCACTATTGTCAAAAAAATTGTAATTTCCAGCTAGATTGTAACGCAACGCACGAAGCTCAAAAAAGTGGCTAGTTTTTAAATTGGATTCTTTTAAACTGGAAAGAGTACTATTAGAAATATGATCATACCGCAATATTTGAGTTGTAAAATACCATACCCTGAATTGTAAAAAAAAAAAATAAAATTAAAATGAAAAAATGTGTTTTGCGAGCAGTTTTTCATTCCAACAAAATTGAACTAGATTCTAATTTTTCTGCAAATGACATTACAGAACGTTTGTTTCAGCATTTACTTAATAACTCATAAAGTGGAATTACATGCTATGAATTTTTCTCCTTTTTAGCTTGTATAAATATCAGCACTGCATGGTATTGGATTTACTGAGTGTATGTTCAGTTTTTTATTTATAAAGGCGAAAATTTACTTCCGTTTTGGGTGTTTTGCAGGTTTGAAGTACTTTTCAATTTCATATTTGAATTTCTTTATTTCATCTCGAAACATAGTCTAACGCGTGTTTTATACTTACTGTGCGATTTTAATCATTTTTTTAATTTCCTTAAAGAGCTAAGGATAACTTTAAACGAAAAATTAAAATATTCAAAAGTATCTTATATAAAATAATTTCTTTTTGTGGCCAGTATAATATAGATGGTGGCATTTTATGTTTTATAGCCAATAAAATTCGATTTAACCTAGAACAGCAGAACAACTTTTGAATCCTAGGCCACATTCGCTCTACAACCTCCTAACATTTATGATTCTGCTGTTGCTTTCTGAATAATGTTGTGTTTCAGATTACTGGAAATTTCTAAGGAGTATAAGATTTTTGATCTTCAAATGGCTTCATAAGAATGTGTATGGAAGAAATACTTGATTGAAAAATATCAAATTTCAATGGTAACAATCCAAATCTGTTTATATAGAGTAAAGAAATTCAAATGTGAGTTTCTAAAGATTATCAATTATTGTCTGTCACAGAACCAGTTTTATCAATTGCCCTTGTAGTTCGTTTTAAAGCAATTTGAAAATAATTTATTTAAGGCATTAATTACTCAATGACATTTTTGTACCGTTAATTATGGAAAGCCTAGTCGTAGAAAATCCCTCGTACAACATTTGACAGACAGTGCGCGTTTACCGTGACCAAAAGCAGGCTTAGGCATTATTCGGTCGCAACACTTCGCTTGCACTCGTAACTAACAGTGCTTTTGGTTTAAAAAAAAATTCTCTCCAAGTACATGAACATAGCTCTTAAAATTTATTCTGGCCTGCACCAAAAACCTTTTGAATAGTTTTCGTCCGATACCAAACTTCCTCAGATCCTTACTGAGAAACTCCAAATGAAAATTATATTATTTCCTGTAGTAGCGGCAAACCATCTAGTTCATCAAAATGAAACTTTCTCTCATCAAAAAAGATTGAATTGTCTCAGTTTTTGCCTGTAAGAATGCGTTTTTGGTACACGCAGCCCTTGGTTTCTTACACTGCAAAAAAATGAACTGTTGTTTTTATAGTATAATACTGGCAGCCAATTTAAAACTGTCAAATGCACAGTAATAAACTGTAAAACTAGCAATTTTGCAGTTTTTTACTGTAAAGTTTGAAATTTTAGTTTATTGCCGTAAAATTTAGCTGTATTATACTGACAAAAGAACAGTATAATGCTGGTAGCAGGAGGTTCCAGTTTAAAACTGTAAAATGCACGGTAATAAACTGTAAAATTAACAATTTCACAGTTTATTGCTGTAAAATTTGGAATTTTACAGTTTAGTACTGTAAAAGGTAGCAATTTTTTCAGTTTATTGATGTAAAATTAGCAAATTTTAGTTTATTACTATAAAATTAGCTGCAATATACTGTAAAAACAACATACATTTTTTACAGTGTAGGAACGTTTTTAAGAGTTGGTCGTGACATTAGTTTTACAAACTCAAACTATTTCTCTTTTTGCACAACACATTGAGCAGTTCGACCACTGCATCTTTAATACCCGTCTAATTTCCGCCGTATTTTTTTTAATTTAATTTTATTTATTTATTTATTTTAGCAAACTTGCCTTATTATCTTTTTTTCACACGCACTGAAGCAATGATAGCCTACCGCTTCGTCTTGTCCATATTTGCTGGATTTTTTGAAAGAGCCATAAATGGCAGATATCTATCTCTTTAAATTTTTTGCAACTTCACGTGAAGTGAATCCTAAAGTTTTTAAAGCAATCCCTTTCCCTTTCTCGAATTCTAAAACTTTAGTACCTTGCGACATGACTGAAAAAACAGAATGTGACGTCCCCAATTCCTTTACTAAGCATTTAATATCGTTATATAGGAGAGTGTGCCGAACAAAAAACATGCAAATCTTGCTTTAGCATAAAATCTAAATGTCCTTATAATTGTGTTCCTATCATATGGATGTTTAAACCCAGATTTCATTCCATAAATACAAAATTTCGATATAGTTTACATAGAAACTAATAAAAATATTCATTTACCATTAGCTTAGAGTAATAAAATTTACATAACTTTCCAACAAATGCAGTGAAAATATTGTAACAAATCTTTAGTCCGAATAATTTTGATCACTGTAGAAGACCAATCGCAGAGTATTTCGTGAAAAAGCATTACTTGTGTGAGAAAACCTTTAGTAAGCAGCGCGGAAAGAGTTCCGGTGTCTTGATATGACAAGTAAATTTCGGTAAACACAAAGCGGTCCAACGGCACTGTTGGTTTTTCAATACGCTGATCAACTTGCTCGAAGGAGAAGGGGTTGCTTGCCATTCGAAGATCGAAAAATTCTCACACTGTAACAGAAACACCACAAATTGTTTTAAATCATCCCACACTGCAAAAAATAAACTGCACTTTTTGCAGTACCTAGGTTCCAATTTAAAACTCTAAAATGCACAGTAATAAACTGCATAACTGGCAAATTTACAGTTTATTACTGTAAAGTTAGCAATTTTACAGTTTATTGTCATAAAATTTAGCAGTATTATATTGTAAAAACACTATTATAATACTGGCAGCCTAGGTTAAAGTTTCAAACAGCTAATTTTATGGTAACTAACTGTAAAATTAACAATTTTACAATTTATTACTGTAAAATTAGCAATTTTACAGTTTTTGCTGTAAAACTGGGAATTTTTCAGTTTATTACTGTAAAATTAAGAATTTTTACAGTTTATTACTATAAAATTAGCTGTATTATACTGTAAAAACAACATTAATTTTTTACAGTGCAGTCTCGAGAGCATAATTTCAAATAATCATGTCTGAAATGATGATTTCATTGATCCAGAGGGTAGGCCGCAAGGGCTTCGTGTATAATGGAATGGAATTGTCCTGTATCTACCCCATAAGTCACATCTCTAATAGGAACCTAGATCTGTTGCCTCACTTCCATGGTATATTTTACTCGGGCTGAAAAAGGAGAAATTATTAGTTTTGTTGCGTATCGACGAGGCAAAGTCCTAGTTTAAAAGAAGTAGCCTCACACCTGTTTCAACAAATGAAACTGTTAAAACTTCATTCAATCGGAAGTCTTATCAGAGCTAAGAGAATAAACATCATGAGCAATTTGTCGTCACGGATATTCCTCAGCATAGGGTTAAATCCTTAAGGGTCATTCTTTTATTTCGAAAACTCAGAAATTAACTTCAATAAAGGTGCCTATTATATGCTTATGAAAAGTAGTAATTTATATCTAGGGTACAACTCACTACAGCTGTTAACAATCTCTAACATTTTTTGATTGAATATTTCCATTGAATGCTGAATAACAACATAAAAGAAGTTGGAATCTTTCTGAAATTCATTTATACATTTACCTTATTATTGACTCAGAAAAGCTTTAACAACTATTTTTCGAGTGACGAACTAAGTAAACGAATTTCTCCCAAAAAGCTTTAAATTTTCATGAGCGAGCATTGATGAAACTGTTTCTGTAACAACATCATTCTTTTTATCTTCCATGCATAAAGATGCTTTCCAAATAACGACGTTCGATATGACATTTGAAATCTACCAGATCTAAGAAATTTTTGTTGGACGTTGATTGATATATATCTTAAATGTTATTTAATGGTCAACTGTTGCTCTTTTTTTACATCTCTAATTTCAAATTAATAAATTTGGTAAAAGCATCTTTAACCATTTTTAGTTTACAATTAGATTGTAATAACATATTAGTTATAAAGTTTCATGATATAGCTCATGAATCTAAAAACCAATTTTGAATGAATAATCTTCAACGTGGAGCATGTTCATAAAGGAATTAGTTTTTGGTTTCACACGAGCATAGTTAGTATTGATTAGGTTTCTTCTACTTCTCTTTTCCTTATTTTAATTGCAGTGTTATAACTTATGAATACTCTAAATAATTGACTTTTTTTCAGTCTAGTCATCTACATCATATCAACATACATATTTATATATATTCTTTCTTTAGGATTTTATAATTTAGTGGATAAGAAAAGGAACATTTTTGTAAATATGTGTAGAAAGAGTTTGCTGAATGCTTAACATCATCGTTCAAGTTTGATAATATTAGCATCTTACTATTATTTTGGAAGACGTCATTTACATAAAATTCTTTCATACTAAAAATCTATCTCGTGAATGTATAGGCAATAAAACCCTGATTAATTGATTTTTTCTTATACTTTCAGTATTTAAACGATGGATATTTTTAATCAGTACATTTCATCCTAGTTTTCTACAGCAAGCCTATCATCATTCAAAAGTATTTCTCTAAAATGCGTAGGTACTGCGTATTTTAGATTTTTATTTTCACAATTTTATCATGGATGATTTTTCTTAAAATAAATTTCTTAATTTCTAAATGATGGCTTATTTAAATCCGTGGCTTATTTAAATAACAAAAAAAAATAGATAAGATAAAAATAATTGTCTTCAACAAAATGGGAAAACGTTAAAAACATTTAGATTAACCTAAAAGAGTTATACCGTTTTCATTGACGAATTTTCTCTAAAAGAAAAGAAGATTTTCATCTCCATGTAAAGGACATTTGAAAACATAAATAAAATAAGTATACAAAATCATTATAAAACATTCAAATCCGTGAGCTCAAGCAGTATAAAAAGTGAAACAACATCACAAAATGACGAACAAAATTTAGGATTAGTTTGGGTACGCCCCGTTTTAAGACAGTTCATTTTTGAAGCCTTATGCAAAAGTTTTGAAAGAAAATAATTTAAACTCATTTGATTTTGCAGATTATTAGTAAAACCAAGTCTAGCATTGTTTCCCAAAACAATGCTTTAAATATTTGTAACAATTACATTATTTTAAAAATAACGTGGTGACCCACTTACCCCATAGGAAGGGTTAAATGGGGCAACGGCCATTTATTTAAATTTGAAGTGAGCATTTTTTAAAAGTTAATGCATACTAAAAGTTACAAGCCACCTTACTTCATTTTATTAATGGATTACTTAATAACATTACGTCTTTTTACTCTTACTGTTATATATATATATATATATATATATATATATATATATATATATATATATATATATATATATTTAATGACTCCTTAAAGTTTTTATTTTAAATATAAATGTTGCACTCTCTCTGATAACTTAGTGCGTTGATAAAATTCCAATAAAATATCTTAGAAGATGAAAAGCATTCAGCATCTCAATGAATGAATGGATTCAAGAGAAATTATGTTATTTTTTTCTTTCAGATTTTCAGCTAAGACTAAGTGAGTTTTAATTGTAAAACCGCAGTTAATGCTTTTGTTTGTTAAATCAATAGTTTAAACGAACTGTCGTTAAGGTTTTACGTTATGCGTAAATTACAAAATGTTTTCCTCTTTTATAGGACAGTCGTATGAAATTAAAATAAGAAAACTTGGAAATCTGTCATATGAAAAACCTAATATTTTTAAGGTAAATATAATTCAATGATTTTCTTTAAAAGTCTGAATATGCTAGCTCAGTTACTGTCTTTGTTGCCAATATATTAAACATAACCCAAAATAATTCCGCCACTGGAGGGTACTAGTGCGGGGCCGTCGGCCCCGGCTAGTGTTGCAGGGTAGACTTTTTTTTTTTTTTTGCTGCTCTGAAATAAGTGATTTTTTTATGTAAATTTTTGATTTTTACTGTCCTAGTTTTGGCATTTTTTTTTTCTATTTTATCTTATAATTTAGTATTTTTGTGTATTGAGGCTTATTTTTGCTATACTTACACTTTTAAAGGGCTTTTCAATGTTTTTGAGCTAAGCCTAAAATGTGGTGAAACCTTTGTTGTTAAGCCTGTGTGTTATGTAAGGTGTAGCAATTTAGTTTATTTTTATTTACTGCTGTCTTAGTTTTCTGCACTCTTTGTGTCTTTAACTTCTAATGTTTTCTTATTTTAAATATTAGTATTTATTCTTTTTTTTTTTTTTTTGCATTTTTGTCTTTTTTGTATTGCCTTCTTAAGTTGATTATTTTGAGTTAGTATGGGTGTTCTATGCATTTTGCTAGAGGTTAAGAGCGGTAAAGGGAACTGGTGGATTTCTTGCGACCTATGTCATATGTTCTGTCAATTTGAGGGGAAAGATGAATATGTTTTTGAGCAGAAGTACATTAGCACCAAGTGTGTTGAACTCATAGACTTGAAAATTAGGATGGCAACTTTACAGGCCCAATTAGTACTAGGTTGTGGGATAGCTGTAAATGAGGTAAACACTCCAGATGAAAAGGGGGAAGTTACTAAATAGGATGTGGACTTTAGCTGTGAATTAGTTAGTGGTAATATTCCAGAGGTGAGGGGGGAGTTACTAGTAAGGAGACAGACTGGGAAGCAAAGAGAGTAAATCAGTGGTGCGCGAGGCGGGAAAGCCAATAGAGAGGGTAAAACGTAAGACGGCTAAGTGCTGCGTACCAGGAGCTCGGGTGAAAGATGTGAATAAGATTCCTGGAAAGAAGGGGCTATTTGATAAGGAGAATATGGTTAATTTGAGGGTAGGAACTAACGATGTAGGCCATAGTAATAATGAGGAGTTTACGAAAAATTTGAATTTCCTGTTAGACAAAGCAACCAACTATTCGACCAGTGCCCAAGTGAATGATTTGCTTCCCAGGTATGGAGTACATAGGAGCTGGTTCAAGTTTTACTAGTCATCATAATGAGGGATTTCAATTTTCCGGGCATTGATTGAAATAATTTTTACCCCAGTAATAGTACAGAAGAGGAATTTTTGATAGTAATTGGTGACTGTTTCTTAGACCAAGTTGTATTTCAGGGAACACGGCAGGATGCTATTTTGGATCTAGTTTTCTGTGACGCTGAAGGTCCTGTTCAGGTATTATGTGTAAAGGAGCATATTGGAGATAGTGACCACAACGGTATTAGGTTTAGGATTAAGTTTGATCTGCACAAAGATAAAAATTTTAGATTGTGCCTAATTTCAAAAATACTGACTTTGTCGCACTTAGGCAGAGTTTGAATGCTGGTTTTTCATCAGGATTGGACAACAGTAATGTAAATCTGCAATAGACAGAGTTTAAGAAAAAACTAGTGAAAACAGTTGGAGATTATGTTCCTTTTAGGAAGAAAAGGGTTAACACTAAAATTTGGCCCATGTGGTTCAACAGGGAAACTACACTATATAAATAGATGTTGTTTTTACAGTATAACACAGCTAATTTCACAGTAATTTTACAGTAATAAACTGTAAAATTGCTAATTTCACAGTAGTAGATTGTAAAATTGCTAGTTTACTGTAGTAAACCGTAAAATTGCTAGTTTCACAATTTATTTCTGTGCATTTTACAGTTTTAAACTGGAACCTCTGCTGCGAGCGTTGCGCTGTTGTTTTTACAGTATAATGCTGCTAATGTTATGGTAATATTGCTAATTTTATAATAATAAACTAAAATTGCTAGTTTTACAGTGATAAACTGTAAAACAGCTAGTTTTACAGCTTATTACTGTGCTTTTACAGTCTTAATCTGGAACCTCTGCTGCCAGTATTATACTGTAAAAACAACAGCTTTTTTTGCAGTGTACGGACGCTTTAAACTGTAAACAAGCTGCTTTTCATCAGCTCAAAGAATTTGATCTTTTGCAGATAGGCTACAGTATTGCGAGGCAAGGCTTAATTTTATGTACACTGCTCAAAACAATTAAAGGATATTGAGATTTTGGGTTGATTTTGCACCTAAAGACCATTTTGGTTGATTGATACAGTATCGACTACACGTAGTAAGCTATAAGAGATAAAAATTACATTTGTTTGGCAGAAAAAAATTCTTTTTATTTAGCTTTTCGGTACAAAAGGGGAAAAAAAGGCAAAAAAACGCTTCTGAAAGTGAGAAAAACAAATAAAAAAAGGGTTTCCTTTAAAGAAAACCACTTTTAGCAGCGGTATAGTTTCCCCGGACAGCTAGCAGTGTTAAACACCTCTGAGGCGTAGAATCAATAAGGGTATTAATGAGGGGCTGGGGTATTCTACCCCATTGCTCCTGAAGAGCCCTTTCGAGTGCCTGGAGAGTTTCTGGAGGTGACGGGCGTTCAGCCATTCGTCTTCCTAGGATGTCCCAAACATGCTCTATTGGGTTCATATCCGGAGAACACGCTGGCCATTTCATGCGTACGATTCCTTCTTCAAAAAGAAAACCATTCACCAAGTTAGCACGATGTGGCCTGCAATTGTCGTCCATTAAAATGAAGTCATCTCCAATTGCTGCAGCATAAGGGACGAAGGTAGGTCTGAGGATATCATCCCTATATCGATGACCAGTCAGAGTTCCATTTCGTAAGATATGAAGGTCGGTTCGACCATCAATGGAAATGCCGGCGTATACCATCACACCTCCACCACCAAATCTGACACTTTCGCGCACAAATGCTGGATTATTTCTTGTACCACGTTTCCCCCAGATGAAAACCCGCCTATTATCAGGATGAAGGGAAAAACGGGATTCATCGGAGAAGAGGATATTGCACCACTCATTTCTTCCCGAACTAACGTGCTCCGTATCGTACTCTCTACGGGCACGACGGTGACTTGCACTTGATCTGACACACACCATTGGTCGACGGGCATACACGCCAAAGGCGTGGAGTCGATTTCGGACAGTTTGTGTCAAAACACGGGTGCCAGTAGCCGATCAAAGTTGTCATTGCAGTTGAGTGACACTCCTATTTCGGTGCCTCCGAGCCGATAAAGCTAAATCGCGGTCTTCATTGGGCGTTGTATCCGGTCTACGTCTTTGTCCTGATCTATGGTCAGCACTTTGTCTCTAGAAAACGGTTCCAGACCCTGAAAACTACACTTTGAGAAACTCCAATGGCTTTCGCCACCTCGGCTTGTGTTTGGCCTCCCTCTAGTCTGCCAACAACTCTAGAAGCTTCTGAATTGGTCAAATGTCTTCGTTGAGACATGGCACACATCGGAACAATGCTCTTACAGAACGTCGATCATGCTTTTCTGCCTTATCTTATAGTAAAGTGAGAGTGAAATTTCATTCGGCTGCCGCTAAAGAGTCATTTTCAACTTCAAACTCAAAATTTGCATACTATGAAGTTTGGAAATGAGCAAAATTACATTTGTAACTCTCTTCTTCCCCTTTATGCAGAAAAAATTGTTAAAAAATGTTTAAACCCATTTTTATAGGAAACTTACACTATCCTTTATTGTTTTGAGCAGTGTATTTGGTACGGATTCAAAAAAAAGAGAATTGGAAAAAAAATAGCTAATATTAACAGGAATCCAAAAAGGTTTTTTGCTTATGCTAATACTGGAAAAGTTCGAAATAGTCTAATTGGGCCATTGGTTGATGAGCATGGAAATTTAATTCAGAATGATAGCAATGTTACCAATGTTCTAAATAACTAATTTTCCATGTTTTTAACAAAAACTGTATCTCAACAGTAGACACAAGCAAGACACAAGCTACTGTACAGCTTTTTAGACTATTTTCCAGGGATGTCGTTTTACTACATTCGAAAAAATAAGCTATCTAAAGCTCCGGTACCAGATAATATTTATCTAAAATTTCTAGTTGTATGTGCAGAGGAATTAGTAGATATTATTGTAAATAATTTCAATGCTTCGTATAAACTCAGGAACAGTGCTACTAGAAACTGGCTAACATTACGCCGCTCTTCAAGAAAGGGTCTTGAGGTAATGCAGGAAATTATAGACCTGTGAATCTGATTTTAGTAATTTGTAAAATCTTTGAAACATTGATAAAAATTGAAATTAGAAATTTCTTATAAAATAATTGTCTGTTAACTAGTGTGCAGTATGGTTTCAGGAAAGGTAAATCGTGTGCTACTAATTTATTACATTTCTATGACAAGGTTATCATGGCTTTAGATAACAAAAGGTGTGTAAATGTTGATTACATTGATTTTCAGAATGCTTTCGATAAGGCTCCGCGTGTTGCACTACTCAATAAAGAAACTGATATAGGAATAGGAGGTAAAATTATAGTTTGGATTGGAAATTGGCTGACAGGAAAGAAACAAAGAGTAGTTGTAAGGGGTAGCCATTCTAAATGGAGTGATGTTTTCAGTGGGGGGCCCTCAAGGATCAGTTTTTTGGACGGAAAGCAGGACAAGGGGTCATTGTTTTAAGCTGTTTAAATCTCAGGCTAACATGAAAATTAGGGGAAAATGCTACTTTAGCAGGGTAGTCGGAAATTGGACAAGTTTACCGGAAGACGTGGTAAGGAGCAAGGGAATAGACAGTTTTAAGAGGGCCATTGATCTTCATTGGGGACTATAATTTGATTAAGACCAGCCCACCCTGGCTCAGAGCCTGTAGCTGGTCGTTGCATTTGTATTTGTATTTGTATTTTAAAGTATAGTAGGGGAATGTGTGGTTAGGTGAAGTAACGGGACAAAGTGAAATTGTAAATTATTTTTAGTCTGCAGCACCACCGATCTAGAAATATTTTAACTATGTTTTAACCTTATATTTGTTTCTAGTCCAAACATAAATAGCTAGAAAGATCAAGATAGATGATTATGCAATTTATTTTCAAAATTTGATACCCATATAGTAATATTTTGTGGTTTATCAAAAAAGATTTTTATCATAAAACGATACAGTTTTTGTAATTAGCATGTTAGACATCAGTTGAGGTCCACTGATATTCAGTGCAGTATTTATTAAATTAATTTGAGGCAAATTTTGACTTTAAATGTTCAGTATAATTTGTCAGGAGCACGCGGTTGAAAGTGAAATAATTCATTTCGTTTACTTATTCAATCGCTTATTAAATTAATTAAATAATCATTTATGAATCAATCTACTTATGTTCCTTCATTTAACAAGTCCTTTATTTATTCATTCACTTATTTTCTTAGTCCTTCACTATTTAAATCACTCATTTATTTTTCTCATATATTTATCTCGTTATTTATTCGTTTATTGTTACATTATCTATTCATTCTTTTATTTATTCAATCATTTGATAAAAAATATTTTTGAAAATCAAAAAGAGAATATTAGATTAGAAAATTCTTTTATTTTTCACTTTAAGCCATGGTAAAAAAAATTAAATTTCGCACTTTCATTTATGTACAAATTTACTGCCAGAAACGAAAAAAATGTTTCAATACAAGTTGTGCTGAAAAATAGATTTTTTTTTATGTACTGTAATTTTCAAAACAAATTTCCAATTTGCTCATTTTGAAACAGTTATCGTAACTATTTCACTTTGCCCCATAGACCCCAAATGCATTTTAATCACTGAGATTAATTTAAGAAAACTCATTAAGCCTGTTAAGAGTTAATTTCATTATTATTCTTCATTTTTGGAAGCGTAAATGTGTTTCCAACATCAAAAAATCAAAGTCAATTGGTGGTGTGTGTACTTACTTTAGTATACGAAAAGTGAAAACTAATCAGAGGTGTTAACATTTTTTACTTTGTGCGCCCACATTTCGTGGACGCTACTTCACGCTTCCTAATAATGGGCTAAATTGAACATTTCTAAAATGAAGTGTATGAATTATGAATGAATATATAATGGTTGTTTTAATAATACACTATCATTTTATTTTAAATAATGTTTATGCAGTTTTTGGTCATTCTTGTTTGCACATTTGGTGAAGGAACTGTTCACAAATCAGTAATACATGAAATTGAACTTGAAACTGAATTCAAACTTGATTTTTTTTTTTGGCAGTAAGTTAATGTTTGTTATTTCCTATTTTCAGAGTGTAGTACAAGTGGGTTTTCAGGAGCGACGCTTGCAGTATATGGAAAAAGAGCAAATAAAAGAATGGCAACTGCAGAGATATGGAGAAAGAATTGTAGAAATCGGTATGGCTTAGTATTATTTCTTCTTCAATGTTAGTTTTTACCCTAAACACTCTTTTGGGATTGCATGAAATCCTGATGAGGCTTTGCAGATATGTTTTTGTGAATCATTTCAAAATAATTTCAGCAATTTTTATAAAGTTATTTTTTTCCACTTGGCATTAAAGATCTTTCAAAGAAGCATCCCCCCCCCCCTGATGATTGAATACAGACAAACCTCGTTATCGCGACACCCTGAACTTAAAGCATATATTCTCGATGTTTAAGTTGCTCTAGATTTTACGTCAGTATTTTATTGTAGAACTTCAACTTCCGCGGCATTTTCGGCTGTTTAAACCATTCGGCAAATAAAATATGTTTAGTAAAATAGTGAAAACGGCCCTAAAGCTTTACTGTAAGAATTTCTGACAAGCGATAAGAGACTTGTGTTATCATTGTTCCAGCATACCACCTCAAGAGTAGCGATAAAATTGTGAAAGTGACAGAATTTCGTTTTTAAGATGAAGTCTAACGAAAGCAATGCAACGCAGGTGGATTTTAAAGCTGGTCTTGGGAAGTTTGAGGAGAAGAGAACAACCATAGCTACCTTCAGCTGCAGTTGCCTCTCCAAAAGAAAAGAGGATAACATTAAGCCCCTTATTAGATTGAGAAAGCACACACAGCCGTAAAGTACAGAAAATTAGAATAATGCCTTTTCCATATTAGTACATTCATTTGGTCGAAAAAAAGGGGGTTACCTGGAAAGTTTTCCGGGAGTTTTGAAAATTGGTAGGTTTATAGATTTTGATGTGCTCGTTTCAAATTTCCACTTTGCCACCTCGTATCTTTGCCGCTCGCGCCGCCATATTGAAAAAATGGCGTCTAAAAGAGATATTTCGGTTATATCTCTTTTTTCACTTATTGTACGATAAAAACATGAATGTACAAAATAAACAAGAGAAAATTTCCTACAATTTATGTCAGTACAGCTTTCTCGTAAAATCAATACGTTTCGACGTACGAGCGTCGCAAAGTTATTATTATCACGCATTATCGCAGAATAACTCGATTCCACAGCACCTTGAGGTAGAGTAAGCGGCGCGTTTTTTTTTTTTAACGCGGTTTCCTAGTAGTCCCAATCCACATGTAATATATGATTCGGAAATTTAGTGCAATCTTCTCCCGTTTAGATGTTTTTGATGGGCGATCTGCAATGGGATCATCAAACTCATCGTGAGCTTCTTTTTTTATTTCATCATTCGTTTGCTCTAAAAACGTCCCCGTTTCTTCCTCTTGGTCGCTATCATGTGATGAACTTTGCGAATCCTCATCATTATCACCGGTACAATTAGTACATATGACTGAGCATTTTAACCCGGCTTTTTGATATCTTTTTTGCATTTGCAAGGAAGGAGTTATAATAAGGATTGTGGATCTGGGGATTCAAGCGTCATTCCAGGAACTAACCCATTCTGACTTGACCCCCCCCCCCTAATTGCTCTGGGTTTTTTTTTTTTTCATTTTCACACCACTGATGAATCTGGAGACAAGTTTGAAACGAATATTGTCCCGCAGCTGCTTCTGTTGGAGGGGAGGTAGGTATGCGTCGTAGGTAGGTATGCTATATTAAATTCACTTTTATATGCAGATTTTACAAAAGCATTAATATCTATAGTCGCTGAAAGTCATGTTTTTCTTGCTTTTTTTACTTTTCACTTTACTGTAACCGTATAAGTCAGGAAGGAAGTGTTCTCCAGACTCAGAAATAATCTCTGGATCAGCGTTTGGATGTTTGAATGCTATGAGAGACTCGCTTAAATTCAGCTTTTTTCGTAATACATTAATAAACTTCATTTTTCCTTGATTAAGAAATGCACATGCTGTATCTCAGCCACTAAAAGCATGCATGAATAAAATATGATCTGCGGCTGTCTCATCTATGATACTGTCAGTTTAATATATTTTCTGCGAAATTATATTGAAGAGTATTGATTATTAGAGCGTCCGCATCTTCTGTACCTTGTTTGACCACAGTATTCCCTGCTTCAAATTTTGTCTTCAACATTCTAATGAGTCAATTTATGTTTGCATCACTTCCCAGAAATTTCGTTTGGAAGATCTTCTTATTCTTTTTGCACCTCTATCCAAGCAATCTAACATATATATGCAAAAACTAGGAGAAGGAAAATTTTCACAGAAAATATATTGAACTGACAGTATTACAGATGAGACAGTCGCAGATCATATTTTATTCTTGCATGCCTTTAGTGGCTGGGATACAACATGTGCCTTTCTCAATCAAGGAAAATTGAAGTTTATTAATGTATTACGAAAAAAGCTGAATTTAAGCGAGTCTCTCATAGCATTCAAACATCCTAACGCTGATCCAGAGATTATTTCTGAGGCTGGAGAACACTTCCTTCCTGACTTACACGGTTACAGTGAAGTGAAAAGAAAAAAAAGCAAGAAAAACATGACTTTCAGCGACTATAGATATTAATGCTTTTGTAAAATCAGTATATAAAAGTCAATTTAATATAGCATACCTACCTCCAACAGAAGCATCTGCGAGACAATATTCGTTTCAAACTTGTCTCCAGATTCATCAGTGGTGTGAAAATGAAAAAAAAAAAAACCCCAGAGCAATTGGGCGGGGGGGGGGGGTCAAGTCAGAATGGGTTAGTTCCTGTTATGACGCTTGAATCCCCAGATCCACAATCGTTATTATAACTCCTTCCTTGCAAATGCAAAAAAGATATCAAAAAGCTGGGTTAAAATGGTCAGTCATATGTACTAATTGTACCGGTGATAATGATGAGGATTCGCAAAGTTCATCGCATGATAGCGACGAAGAGGAAGAAACGGGGACGTTTTTAGAGCAAACGAATGATGAAATAAAAAAAAGAAGAAGCTCACGATGAGTTTGATGATCCCATTGCAGATGATGTCGGAGAAACTTTAGTCGGTGACGTCTCAATCACTGCGAAAGACGTGAAACCAGCAACTCCTGGTCCATCAAAAACATCTAAACGGGAGAAGATTGCACTAAATTTCCGAATAATATATTACATGTGGATTGGAACTACTAGAAAACCGCGTTAAAAAAAACGCGCCGCTTATTCTACCTCAAGACGCTGTAGAATCGAGTTATTCTGCGATAACGCGTGATAATAATAACTTTGCGACGCTCGTATGTCGAAACGTATTGATTTTACGAGAAAGTTGTAATGACATAAATTGTAGGAAATGTTCTCTAGTTTATTTTGTGCATTCATGTTTTTATCGTACAATAAGTGAAAAAAGAGATATAATCGAAATACCCCTTTTAGACGCCATTTTTAAATATGGCGGCTCGAGCGGCAAAGATACGAGGTGGCAAAGTTGAAATTCGAAACGAGCACATCAACATCTATAAACCTACCAATTTTCAAAACTCCGGGAAAACTTTCCAGGTAAAACTACCAAATGACTGGACTATATTCGAAACGTGGGGATTAGCAGTTAGAAGCAAATCAGATTGTAGTCTAAAGTGAAGAGTTCGACAATAGGTTTCTTTCTCGCTGATAGTTATAAGAAACACTTTTTTCATAACAATCAACTTCTCAAGAAGCAGTTTTTAAATTCATATTTGAACCCTTACTGGAAAATAAAGTGTCTTTATGGTTTTTGCCCTGCTCATCAATGATAACTCAAACTACGTTAATTGAACGTAATTAGTAATATCATTTTGGAAATTAATTTATTAAAACTGTCATTGTGTCATAAATAAAACTGGTTAATAATGCATTTTAAAACAATTCTAATACTCCGGTTATGACTATACTTGACATACAATCTCAAAGGTGACGTAATCATGAGTTTCTTGTGTAGTTAAAAGCTAAAATTCAAAAGAGAGAGATTTTGCGTTCTATGTATAGGTTTACATTTAAATATTTAGAGCCGATGAATGTTTCTTGTCTGAGGACCCAAAACTCATTCCTTCGTTGCACATTGTACTCATTGAAAAAATATAAAATTTCACTCAAAAACGCTTAACATATTTCAAAATTTATTTCAATAATTGGTTTTTTAAAAAAGCTTGAGTGTATTTATCGATCGTATTCTAATGTATTTTTGATAAATTTAAACTGTTTCATGATTTGAAAAATTGTTTATAACTTGATAGATATTCCTCTGTCCTATGGTATATTAGAAGCGAATAACTGTTCTTCAACTATTAATCAATGTGAGTTTTTGTGGGATCCAAACCAAGACATTGGAGTATTCCTGAAGGTAACGAGAAAAATATTTTTTACTCTTAATGTTTCAGACTTTTTGTTCATTTTCTTGATTTCATAACTCATCACAGAACGAAGATTATAAAGTTATTCCGCTTCATGAAATTTAGCAACTTTGCTACAATACTATGTGTATATTACAAAGAACTCCATTGCTTGAAACCATAGATTTATGCTAGGCATCCGCAGAATATTTCGAATCACGTCTCCACTCCGAGCCGACAGTCCAGAAGAGCTATCCAGACACGCATATTTTTAGATTGATTTTCATTTGCATTATATGCGTGATTTATTGAACAATATTAAACATTAATGGTTTCAGAATTTGTTCACCTCTACTCAAAAACAACGCACTAAATTCGTCACTGGACTTGAATCCGATCAGAAATTTGTGGGCTATCGTCAAAACACGGCTTTACAAGTTTGACTGCACGACGATGGTCGAGCTAATTTTGGTGGCTGTTGACATATGGTTCAGAGACATTGACACTAACACTATATATGCCAGTCTAGTACATTCTTTTCAGAAGCTTGCGTGAGATGTATTAAAATTTCGGAGAGCACATATCAATTATTAGTTCTAAGTGTATTCTTAAAAAATCTTGAATAGAGCTGAATTTTGTGAAAAATATTATTTCTCTATTAATTGCCACAATACTGATATATATGCATTTATTTACAGGTAAATTGCATCAGCACAGAATTTACACCAAAAAAGCATGGTGGGGAAAAGGGCGTACCTTTCCGAATTTTAATCGAAACTTTTTCTCAAGAACCTCACTGTGAAAAATTACACTCCGCTTCTTGCCAAATTAAAGTTTTCAAGGTAACTTGATTTTAAGAGTCTAATGAAGCTCACTCCCATCTCTATTCTGTACTCGATTTCTTTTTAATAAAAGTAAAGTGATTTAGCACGTTCATGCTTATATTGTTGATGATTGAAAGAAGGACTTATTGAGGTTGTAAGATTTCACAGTACAATAATATATGGAGGCGTAGCCTTTGTTGATCAAGAGCAGCGATTGCCATAGTCCGTTCTGCACAGCTCCATCGAAGGATGCTATTTAAAATGCTCAGAAATTTGTCGAAATTGAAGTTTTCAAAATGCAATTTTGAGCCATTTATCGGAATGTAATGGATAACTCGCCGCAGGGCGATTCAACCGGCAATTCTAAAGATTATTGATATATGTATATATATATATATATATATATATATATATATATATATATATATATATATATATATATATATATATAATATATATATATATATATATATATAATATATATATATATTTTGCAATACTGTAAGGGCCTGGCTCCACATCAGCAGAAACCGAAAATCCGGGTACTTTTCACATTCAAAGTACCCGAATTTTCGGTTTCTGCCTTCGATTTCGGTCGGTTTCCTGCTGATGTGGAGCTAGGCCCTTACAGTTTTGCGAAAAAAATATCAATAATCTTTAGAATTGCCCGTTGAATCGCACTGCGGCAAGTTATCCCATTACATTCCGATAAATTGCTCAAAATTGCATTTTGAAAACTTTAATTTCGACAAATTTCTGAGGAACCACCTCGGACCTTACTTTTTGGAGCATCATAAGAGAAATACAAAAAAAGGCGGCGTTGGGGAAAGAAAGAAGAAAACAAAATCATAAATCAGTTCATCAAATGAGACGAGGAGGGAGGTGGGGAGATTCGATTTTGATAGGGTTCGGATGTGTGAGGTGGGACGTAGTTTCTAAGTTTGACCTAGGGCGTAAATAGACCTTAATCCGGCCCTGAACATCACCAAAGATAGATTAAAGTTTCGATAGCTTAAAAGTACTTAACTTTTAACTTAAAGTTAAAAGCCATGAATGATTTGTATACATATTAAAATGTAAGGAGACATGTAGTCCCATTAATCACACTCGTGATGGTGGTAAGAAATTAGATTAGCTTTGGTACGGACCGGCTGGTCTATTTAGTAAATTATTTTTCTTAAATCTAGTTTCGATTATTATTTATATCATTTGACAGATAAGCTTGCACACTTTAACAATAATGTCTCACTGATTTAACAGAAGTATCAGGTAATTTGCAGTGGTAGAAAATATATGTCATAGCTTAAGGTTATGAAATCTGGTTTGACTTGACAATGAAAAATTTTTAGCTTCTTAGTTGTGCGGAATTACCCCGAACATATGCTTCAATTTTTATTCTTCATTTTTTGTAGCCGAAAGGAGCTGACAGAAAGCATAAAACAGACCGAGAAAAAATGTGCAAAAGATTGCAGTCTGACAAAGAGAAATATCATCCACAATATGAATATACAGTTTTTAGAGATGTAAGTGAAATCATTTTTCATACATTTATAATTTTTCAAATTGAATTACAGTTGAGTCTCGAAAATCCGAGGTAATTGGGGCTCGCACTACCTAGGATTATCCGCAAAATTCTTTTTGTGCCAGAAACGCTACACATTTCGGGCAACATAAGGATCTAAAACTATGTTGATTTCAAGTCGTTGTTCATATCAAGTTATCTCTAAAGCATATCTTTATACAGTAAACTCCCGATTATATATATATATATATATATATATATATATATATATATATATACTAGTTGACCCGGCAAACGTTGTTTTGCCATATAAATAATTTCCTAGTAATTTCTAGTGTTGACAAAAAATAGCTTACTTATTGTAAGTATGTATGTATGTATGGTAGAATGTGTATATTGTATGTATGTAAGAATGTGGTATATGCGTGAAATAAGCATGGAGCGCTGTGAACGATGCGGGAATATAAAAATAACAAAAGGCAAACATTATTTTTAAGTTATTATAATTTATTCCTTAAAATTATATATCATTAATTAAACAATTACGACAGTAACACTATTAAACAATATCAATCTCTTAATGCTATAGCGTGAACAATATTTTTTGTTAGTCCATCTTTAGCTAACACAAACAAATGGATGGTTTACCCACTCGAGAGCATGCCACGTATAATTGTCCGTGTGAAAAACATGGTGTTCTCAAATCTAAGCCACAAACAGACATCGTTTGACCTTGGGATTTGTTGATAGTCATTGCAAATGCCAATCTAATCGGAA
The DNA here is from genome assembly GCA_038373865.1 of Uloborus plumipes. NCBI lineage: Eukaryota > Metazoa > Arthropoda > Arachnida > Araneae > Uloboridae > Uloborus > Uloborus plumipes. Next base: position 25,348 of record JAXGGA010002656.1, read on the forward strand.
ACTGAATACGTTTGAATTGAATTAGCACATCTGTAGGTATAATAGGAATCCGTGGTATGAGTATATTTTCACCTCTGAACTTGCCAGTTAAAACCCTGGCTTCGATCACGTTTTTCATTAATTTTTGAATGACTAATCGCGTACCGTTGCACAGTTCAAATTACGAAGCAAGATAATTGGAGATCCCACCTTTATTTTTTAAAAATTTGTGTCACTTTAATGGTCGTTCATACCCCCCCCCCCTCTAGCAGTGAAAAAAAACTTTATACAGCAGATTTTGCCTAATAACTCAACACTCATGGTGTTTGATACATTTTATTTGTTTGTAATGATGTTTTTTGGTCCCAACCAATATGAAAATCACAAAAATAGTTACTTTAATTTTTAACATATATTTATCTTCTTCAGAATTTTTGACTTTTAATTTTACCTTGAATTTGACGTAAATGCAAGATATAAAATACAGAATTTTATAAAGGTACAAAAATTAACATAATATAATTGATAGTGTATATAATTTTTGAAAAAATAATATAAGTGCCGCAAATCAAAAACCATTTATTGCCACAATCGATTCAAAGCCCCCAAAAATGGCACAAACGTCCATAAGAAAATTCTACAGCATCGAAGGACCCCATTGCCAATTTTAGCAAAGATCCGACCAAAACTGTCATTTTGTACTATAAAAAAATATGAGGTAGATCCCCATGAGGGGATGTACCTGCATAAGGACATTACAATCATTAAAATCATTCAAAAAAAAAAGATGCAGCTGTTCGAAAAAACCCTTGCGGATCTGGATTCGATCTCATTCCATCAGGAACTTCAACCTGACGCGCCTAACCACTTGACCATCGGGTCGCTCATTGAAGTAAGGATTTACGATAACACATATTGTTTTAGTTCAGTAGATTAGATGTTATGTGCGAACAAAAAAAATTTAGGAGTGGACTACCCCTAAAATTTAGGGGGATGAAAAATAGATGTTGGCCGATTCTCATAGATACTGGATAAGCACAAAAAATTTCATCAAAATCGGTCAAGCCGTTTCGGAGGAGTATGGCAACGAAAACTGTGACACGAGAATTTGATATATTATATATATATATATATATATATATATATGCATGTATCCGCGGAATATAGTGGCGTTGTAACCGCGGATAGTCGAACAGGTAAAAACCGATATTACTGTATGCAATTGCTTTAAAAAAAAAGTCAATAACACAACACATAAATTTAAATAATAGCTAAAATGACATCATTAAATGTAAAAAAAATATCTAGAAAAGCTAAAAACGAGCAATAGCGTACTTTCTACTTTTTTTCTTTTTTTTTTGCATTTAATAAATTATCACTGTTAAAAAAAGAAAACTAAAGTATGAAAGAGAGACTCGCTTGTAATCCGATCGCAGATAATCGGGAATTTACTACATATCTCTAGCAGTCAAAGAACATTTCGTGACACTGGGCGAGTGTTATTAACTTCGACCTCTCAATACTTTTCACTACTTTATAGTAAACTGTTATAACTACGGGTGCCGCAGGGATTCCAACAGGAATAAAAGCCATATTCCTGTTAATTAATACCTGTATTTGTTTTAGCTTTCATTTTCGGATACTTGGACCACTATTCATCCTAATCCATCTTCAATGGGTTCGATTACTACTTCTCCAACACCCAGCTCTCCTGTTTCTGGCGGTTACTCACCACAAAGTCCCCTAGAACATGTGGACTCACAGAAAAAAGAAAGGTATCTATTCGTTTTTCACTGACATACTTCAATGATACATGTTTCTTAAGCCCTTTGTAGATTTTGAACAAATTGTTATTGGAATTGCTTTTCCGTTTTCAGCTATGAGGGTGTCCAAGCAACCTCCACAACTGAAACCCAAGACATTGCAGAGAATATGACAGAAAAGGTAATAATCGAGTAATAGAGATAACAGTTGAAAGTTACTAATGTTACCTATTTTTTAAAAATATTTTATCAGAAATTTAATTACTAACAATATATCTCCAAATTAAATAAAGCCCACATGAAATCAATTAGTATCTTATATATTATTTCTCTAGCCTGTTTTCAGTCAAAACGCCAGAAACTCCTTATATCATTATCAAATTCCATAATTGATGAAGAAATAAGGAAGATAAACATCTCCCATTTAAAAGCTTATCGAGCCGATTATTGACAAAAAATAGACCCTTTTTTTTCTTTCTTTTTTTTTTTTTCTTTTTTTTTTTTTTTTTTCTTTTTTTTTTGGTGTGTGTGTGTGCGTGTGTCAAAAAGTTTTTCCTGTTTTTTATTAAACATTTTTTTAGTGAATAGCATCAGAATACTAAAATGCTGTGTCACGGTTGGATAGAGCGTTGCCCTAGAAACTCGAAGATCGCAGGTTAGATTGTGCTGTGGGTTTTATCACTTTTGATTGACTTTTTTCCCAGGTTAATTTTGATCCAAATTTTCAAGAATACATAATGTCAACTCATTGTAGAATTTAAACAACAATTTTGTTGCTGCATTAAAACCGGAAACAAAAATGTTTTTTTTTTTTTTTTAGCATGAACAATATTGTTCAAGGATGGTTTTTTTTTTTCCTTTTTTTTTTTTTTTTTGTTACTTCATAAAACTAATAAAAAAGGCGTGATTTCATTTTCTTTAAATCAGCGAGAAATAACAATTTACCGAGCTCCTGTTTTCGAAACATTGCGGTTAAAACAATCGAATTTTTGAATTACTGCTGTCAAGCGGGTCAGCTAGTATCTTTGAACTCTTTTTTTTTTCTTTTGGAAACTAAAATGGAGATTCCAAATTAGAGTATTTTGTGAAAGCAAAACGCAAAATAGATATTGATAGATAAGTAACTGTATGCAATAAAATATGATATTACAATTTCTTAAAAGATGAATCATTTTTATCAGTTATAACTCTTTTCCTTATTGGAGTTTTGTGTGTGATCGTGACAGTAAAAATTCTAAACCAAGCACCAAAAAAATGGAGAGCTAGTTTTGATAAAATTAAAATAATAATGTTTGCGAATCTTTAATTTTTGGAGACATTCATAATTTCTATGTTTCTCTAACAAGTATTCTCCACACTTTAAAAACTACTATGTTAAGTTCTGCCCGTTTCCACAAAAAGTATGTTGTATTTGCTGTTTATCTACTTTACTTGATTTTATGTGAGCTAAAATCTGATTTCTCATCTTTATTAACAGTTTTTCGTCCTCTCTTTTTGACTTACCTTATACGTTCTATTATTGAAAAAAAACTTCCATGATGAAGAAAATACACACCATCTTTTTGCTTCTTTTAATTGAACTATTCTTTTTGTAGATGACTCCTTTGGCTTACGACTCATCTGTAAGTGAATGCACAGCTTGGTTACAAAAGAATATGTTCAGCTCTTACGTTAAAGACTTCACTGACTTCACAGGTTAGTAGGAGTTTATATCTCTTAAGTGCAGTCAATAATAATCAGTTTAGCATTCACATAAAGACTATCATGAGGATATCCCTATTGCTACGTTTTCTAATAAATATAAATATCTTAAACAAATATGCTTTGCAAATGTGTAATTAGTTTTTCCATTTTTTTTAAGGTGCAGATATTTTAAACTTAACACGTGCAGATTTGATTGATATTTGCGGTGTGGCAAATGGTATTCGTCTTTTTAATGCTTTGCATGGAAAGTATGAAAATTTTAATTCTTCTTCAATGCTTAAAGTATATATTTTAACGAAAATAAACTCTGGTTTCATTCTTTCCCTTTTATCGTAGGGGATACTTGACCACCTATATTCGCCTTCCTTCTCAGAAAGGTAATGCACTTCTTTTTTCTTTCATTTTTGTTGCATATAATAGTACAGTAGTTATATATAATTTAAGAAATGTTTGTGTATTTTTTGAGAGTTCTCTTACTATGGTCAAGGCTACACTAGATAGCGTTTTATACAGGCTTCTTCATTTGATCAAAATCCTTGGGATAAAAACGGACGTCCTTTTCCAGCGACATCTATCGAATTTTATGGTAACTAACATTTCTACAAATCAAATAACAAAAGACAAAATTAAAAGTTAATTTGTTGGCGACCATTTTACAATTTGGCATTCAATTCTATTTTAGTGTATTTTAACGTTATTTAATAGCTCGTTCGATTTGTTGGTTTATTCTGCATTTTAACGGCTTATTTTAATTAGTTAGTGAATTATTTTTCATTTTAATTGATTCTAATTATTAATTAACTATGAAACGACACTGGCACCGCAGAGCGATAAATGGCGATTTTGGAACGATAGTTCCATCAAAACTTTTGATGAGTTTAGATGGTCAAATTAATTTATTTGGCGATTTTTTTACATTTTAATGGAAGTTCTCCGTAAAGCTTTTGAGAATATTTCAATAACCGAGATCTTTGGTAGTATGTACGTTTCAGTTATAGGTACGCTTTTTAACTTGGCGATGTATTTTCTTACCACCTAAGCGAAGATTAAAATTTTAAGCTTGCATCGTCTTCTTTTCTCTTATTTTGCATTTTAATTTAAATTTCAATGATAATAATGGCTCGATATATTTATTAAACTTGTTATGTTACATGCTAATGGAGCTTTTGAAGTTGATTTGGCGAGTTTTTTAATAAGAATTCTCACATTATTTCGCAGCTTTTTTTCAGTTGGCCCACTATTTTACTTTCAAGTATTAAACTTATGTGTGAAATTAGAAACAAAAAAGGGAAGATTTCGGTGATTGGAAGTCTGGTTATCTTTCACTATTGGCGTTAAATCTTTGTGTCCAATTTATGAGCGAGGGAAATATACTTCCTTCGCAAACATAAACTAAAGAGCAACAAAATAAAGTAATTATCGCCAAAAATTTGGCAACCACAGCAGATTCCCAATTATCGAAATATTATCAATGTGTGAAATTTAACATAAAAAGAACATTACCTTTTAATGTTGTGTAAATGAAAACAAAATTTTACAGTTGGTCGTCGTAATATTGTAGTTTTGTTTATTTTTTTCGTACTTGTATTGCTCTTTAGTACCAAACGATTATATATGCTCATTTCGTTTTTACTAAAGAAATTAATATGTTTTGTTGTCAATCGTCTTTCCGTTGAACACCATCGCTTCATTAGTGTACATTTCATTCTGGGGCATCAAAATGAAATGTCTCTACGAATAGATTCGCCATTTATCGCTCTGATGGGTCAACGCTATCAAAATGAACATCTGAGCTTTTGCGTAGCAATTAAGATCGTGTGAGCAACAGTAATGAAACAAAATAGTAAATAGAACAATATTATTTCATTGCTACATTTTTATTTATCGGCTGCGAAGAAAAGCGTATATTTTATTAATGCGGAGATGTCAAAATTGAACGCCCTTGCTATATGTTGCTAATTCGAAGAAAGTAAACAATGAATGAATGTCGTATAGCTGAATCATGAGTTGCGACCAACTTTACCTGAAAAGGGAATTTATTTCCCCTAAAAAGCAGTACTAAGAGGGCCTTCGGCATCAATTCACTCTGTACTCCACTTCAGTTAACTACATCAATATTTTTTAACCCTAAAAGATAGGATAAACGTCACTTTTTACAGCGGAAACAACATGCTAATAAATGTAAACAAACATTTGGGAGGTCGTTGTTCAGCGCTCTCTAGCGGGCAAATCTTTACCATTGATGTTTTGAGTAATGAAGAAGCCTGTATAAAACGCTATCTAGTGTAGCCTTGCTATGGTCAAACTGCTGAAACGGCCTTGTAGCATGACTTGTTTAATATTAGAAATTATTAAAACAGCTTTCATAATGTTTCATTATTTTTTATTTATTTATCTATTTATATACTGTCTGATCTTCTAAGGTAAAACCTTCCGCGCATTTACGCATGCGTCAGGTTTTCTCTGATTTTACCAAAATAGAGGTGTCAGGTGAGATAAAAATAAGGGGAAGAATAATAAAAAGCATTTTGAGCCGTATCAAACAGCGTGGAACGATGCTAATTTCAAATACATAGTTTAATTGAAGATGTCAAAAGGATATAGCAAATGCAAGTTGTAATTAGAAACTTCGGAAAGTTATCACCCACAACCCATCTACCCTTTTTCAAGTGGAACTGTTCGCAAGCGGTAGGCACGGTTTTCACGGACGGACAATATCTGTCGCTTTGAGCAAGAACAGCTAATGTCAGATTCGGATCAAATTTCGTTCCTAATAGTGTGATGGACCCCAAGAATAACTTTAACTTCAACTTCCACTCCGCCTCGCGGTAAAAGGAACCGCCATTGCTACACTGTAAAAAATGAATGTTGTTTTTACAGTATAATACAGCTAACTTTACAGTAATTTTGCAGTTATAAACTGTAAAACTGCTAATTTTACAGTAGTAAACTATAAAATTGCGGGTTTACAGTAATAGACTGTAAAATTGCTAGTTTTAGTTTATTACTGTGCATTTTACAGTTTTAAAATGGAACCTGTTTTGCCAGTATTACACTGTTGTTTTTACAGTATAATACAGCTAATTTTATGGTAATAAAATGTAAAATTGCTAATTTTACAGTAATATACTGTAAAATAGCTAGTTTTACAGTTTATTACTACGCTCTTACAGTTTTAAACTGAAACCTCTGCTTTCAGCATTGTAGGGGAGAGCGGGGCTAAAAGTTCCGCGGGTAAGTTGTTCCCTTTGAAATAACTCAGCTAAGAAAAAAGATACATGTATTTTGTAAATACGTCGTGAAATAGAATGTTATAGCGCACAAATAGCGGCCATTTTAGCCAGCCCAGCGGCGTCCGGTGTATCAAAAGCCGAGCACGTGCATTACTGATTTACGAAAGTAAATATTTTTGTTTTTGATGTTTTTGGTCTTTCGCCCTAAATTGAATAGTTAATGTTTAGCTTTTTGGTTTTTTTACATGAAGATAGATTGTGCACCCTTATATCCTACGCTGAAACTATTTATGTTTCGTTATCTAACCTATAATTTAATGTTTTAAAGACATGTGCTTTTGGGGCTAGTTGTTCCCTTTTTTGGGGGCAAGTTGTTCCGCGGAACAACTTGCCCCAGAAAAATTAACAACTATCCCGAAGAAACGTCTTGCCCTGTTCATCTGAACCAGTGATGCAGTGACTTAATACACATATAAATAAATATTATATGCTACTGTGAAGACCGAAAGTGACATTTCATCAAACATAAATCCAGAAATATTCAGTCTATCCGATAGATATATATTAGATATAAAATTTTCGAAAAGCGAACCATGTAAGCTATCGAAATATGTTTCATACTTTGATATAAAAGTCATAATTTCGGAGAATCGTATTAGAAGTTCTAGATAGCTCCCTGTTATAACTGAAGACTGAACCAATTATCTTAGCTTATTAGCTGTTGAAGCTGTTAGTTATTATATGTAATTTTCATTTGTTGCACTGTATTAACTGTATTTTACCATATTAATGTGTTATAATTTACTATTTACTAGATGCGTTGCCCGGCTTTGCACGGTCTACCTTGAGAATAAAACTTTTGTCAAGCAACGCGTGTCTATAAGTCCCGATTGCATTATTAAAGTCGATATTTTGCCGGCATCTAGTGTAAAAAAGAAATCAATCGCCAAAAAAAGTTTTAAATCCCGTCGTAACAGGAAAAGCCTCAAAGCAAAGGTCTCATCAGAAAGATCGAAGAAAATACGTCCTAAAGGAAATTTTCTCGCGCAGCTTTGGAAATTACTAACCGCTTCACCCGGCAAAAAGATACAGGCGTTTTTAAGTTAGTAAAAATCAATTTCAAATTGGATTTACAGAAATCGTCTGTTCTAATTAGCGTGAAAAAAATGAATGGTAAAAAAAAAAAAAGTTGAATAAAAATGGGTTGCCATTTTTTTTCTTGAGCGTAAACTAATTTTCTAAATATGGCCGATTTTAACAGCATTCAGTGGATTTTTCGCAAAATATCGCCAATAGCGCAAAAATTGAACCGAAATTCAAGAAATCATTTTCTTCGGCAAATTTGTCGCCAACTTGGCAAGCTGTCACCAAGTTGGCGTCAAACACTTGGCGACCAAAAGCTTGGCGATATATCGTCAAGTGATTGCGCCAATTCATATCACTTTTGTCTACATTAAAATTAACACTGATTTACCCCAAAGAAGGGTAAGCCCCCCCCCCGGGAACATTCGAATGCAACCACAAGGGGAGGTACACATTTAGACCTCCCTCAAAGCCAACATATCAAATTAGAATCTTCTACGGTATACAGTTTTTGAGTTACGCGACATACCTACATACGCACATGCATAACATACGTACATACAGTCATACAGTCGTACATAAAGTCATACTAATATCAACCATTGTTTTTTTAATACAAATTATGTTTTTAAGGAGTTATTCATCTCGCAACGTGGTTAAATTCGAAATCAGCATCGTTATTCATGGTCTTGTTAATATCGGAACAATTTGCCCCAACCACGGAACAACTTGCCCCAAGACGGGGTTAGTTGTTCCTTTTCGGCTTTACTTGCTATAAAATTAATTATTAAAAAACCTTACAAAATACAACTCAAAAAACAGTCTGTATATCAAAGGGACATATAATACTAAGTTTTAACCTCGGAATATTAATTCTAGAACAAAGTTTTCAAAACGAATTTTGAGCTTGATCAAAAAACGGAACTTTTAGCCCCGCTCTCCCCTACTGTAAAAACTGCAAATTATTTTTTGCGGTGTCTCGACACTAATGCGAGCTGCTTTCTCGTTCACGTCTGAAGCATTTGTAATGTTCGGAGGTTTTTCCCAATGCTTTTAGTGTTTTATCTTTTACTTGTTTGTGGTACACATAAATATTTAGAGTCTTTAAAAAAGTTTTGTGGTTGAAGTTCTTCACCGGCTAACACGATGTCATGGTTACCCGAGATACAAAGCGGCCAACGGGCCTGCAAACTAGAAATATGTCCCTGAAGTAGTAAGCTTTTCGGTATAACAACAACCAATGAGATGCAGTGTTGAGTTATAGCAATCATTATAACCTTATAATCTTTTTTTTTTTCATGATATAGTTATTTGTTGCTGAAAAAGCTAATTTCATTGGAATTCAAGTATAATTAAAGAAATTTAAAACTACGCCGTGTCTTCTAACACTAATGCAGCATGAATCAATAATCTCTTGAAGTGTTCAAAATTTCTCGGATCTGTAGTATAGGGCATGAAAATTAAGTACATCCAAAAAAACACTGCGATCACTTTTCGCAAACTGATATTTTTGACATTGTTTGTTTTTGCTCCAAAGTCTATATGCGCATGTGTGCAAAATTTATGGACAAATGTAAAAAACTAGCGTATAAGCGGCACGAATAGGCAGAGCAGAGTAAAAGAAAAAACAGGAAATTGACTAGGATCATATTCGTTAACAAATATGCAAAATATATGCAGCTAGACATGATAGGAGAGTGTCGGAGAGGTGTAAACAACGCTGGCGATGTGAACCCGGTATTTTTGAAAGAGCGATTCCACAGTGTGTGTTAGTTTAAACGACGGCGAATTGCTTCCTCAATGTGAAATGTCGAACTATTCATCTTTTAGACGATTTAATTGAGGTCGAGTTGTTGAATTACTCGAAAGTGACAAGTGTGACTGCGGAGTTCGGGATTGCTCATAGCATCGTTTCCAAATTTTTAAAAACAATTCAAACTGCAAGAAAAGCGGGCCATTGACTTAGCAATGGTCTCCCGCAAGCAATCATGGTAGCAGATGGCCAATATATTGCCCTGCAGGTAAAAAAAAAAGAACAGACAGGGAAATGGCGAAACAGATGCAACAGACATCGTGTCTTTCTTTGATCAAGTGACATCGCATTGGCAATCTGTTTGTCTCATGACTTGTATTGTATTAACGTCTAACACTGGCTCATGAAACATTCATGTGGTACATGTTCAGCAAAAAACATCCTGGTTTTAGTAGAGGAAATGAACTCCTCTGACTGCTGTTAATGTTTTACATCGCCTTACTGATGCCAAATATTATATTGTCAATGAGTTGTTCGGACATTGCTGCCCAAACCTCTTGTAGCTTCAATCGCTGCGCCATAATTCTTACTGTTGGTAAACAAGCCGCTGCCAAGTGTCTCCCAAGAAAGTTCCATCCATGCTTGATGGATTTAAATCCGAAGGCATTGCAAGACAATATATGCATTCAGTATTCTCACACTTCGTCAGCTCTTCGATTATAGCCGTGTGCTATGGTGGGAATTTGTCGTCGCTGAAAAGGAACTGGAGACCCATACTGCCGTGCTAAGCGCAAAAGTCGTATCTGCACTTTTTGTCAAAATTGAGATATGGTCACTAAGTGGTTCCTAGTCACATATTTTACCCAAATACAATGTTTTACTGTCATTTTTCCATGGGAAATATTTTTTAAAAATATTTGAAAAAGTTCCATCTGAACCAAATATATGGAGGAACAAAACTTTAAATGGCCATTTCTCATTTTGAAGTCGTCTGCAGATACGACTTTTGCGCTTAGCACGGCAGCATAGCACCTATAAAATAACGCACATAAGTATGGAGATCTGCGTTATAATAGTGAGCGCCAATGGTTTAATCAGCTTCGAAGATGTGAAGGTCAGTACGACTGCCAATCATAATTTTTCTCAAAGCTGGAACTGCGCAACTTTTAAGCCTGTAAATTTTGATAACGTTGCAAGTGTTATTGCGTGTACAGTACTACAGTACTCTATCCATATGTGTATGAGTCCAGACTCACCGTGCAGATTAAAACTACCCTCATCCGGAAAAACTACCAGACCCAAAGTCATGTCTTGGTATGAGCGATGGCAAACTCCGCGCTCACTTTCACTCTTTGACTGTCGTCAATATTTCCAAAGATTCGACCTTAAGTAAAAACGTCCTGAGGGCTTTTAAGAGATCCTTTGTGCGACATTTTACACTAAGGAGGACACTTGCTGTCATTGAAACTGATACACGATGTCTTAAGGGTTTCTATAATTTGTAGAAAAAAAATTAAATTGATATCTCTCCGAATACAATTGTGCTGTAAAGGTTTAGTGTTTTATTTGAATTAAGAGAGATATTTTCTTTATTTTTAAAATAGTTCAGACAGCCAGTTACGAATTTAGAAAGAAACGTCAAATATGCAAGTATCCATATTGCACCAAATGCTATTTTCTCCAAATCCACCCATGCCTCTACCTTTTATAAAATGTGGCAGTCTGAATTTTAGGTTTTTTGACACTTTTACCAGGCCTTAATTCACAAAAATTATTCAATACAATTACTTGAAACTATTTCTAGCAAGGTTTAACTATTCTGGTAACACCTTATTTCTTTACTTTTTCAGCTTACTGTGCTATTTATTTAAGAACCCCTAAAGTATTTGAACTTGGCTCAAAGATAAAAGCTTTTTGCCGTTTGCCACCAGACTATAAATGCGAATTTTATGTCAGTGGACCCTCAGGGACTCGTGTGATACTCACTGATGAGGTAATTACACTTTTATGCAAATAATATTAATATAATATTGATCCTGAAAGTAAGTATATTTGGATGTTAAAAAGATTAACAATTAGTTTTCATTTGTGTTTTATAATACAAAGTCCTCCACACATCTCAAAGTACATTTCGATGCATTCGCCATATAAATTAAGGGTGGAATTCAGGTGAAACGCTGCATCTGCAAAAGTACGTTGCACACGCAAATTTTCGGGTTTTCGGATTTTGTGAAACGTTGCTTACGCAAAGCGCCGAATTGGAACTTTTGCGCAAATAACGTGGCTCTACGTGAGCAACGCACTTTTGCAGATGCAGTATTTCACCTGCACCATGGATGTGTATTTCATCCTCTCTGTGCCGTAAATCTGTCCTGTGTTTGTCAGGAGGCAAAGCGCATAGTACGCAGTCCCCATGTATGTTGAAGCTGATGGCTTCTGTAAAAAAAAAAGAGAGAGAGATGAACGACGTTCATAAAAATAAAATCAGCACGTGAATATGATGCGGTCATTTTCTGTGCAGGAAATGACCTAGTAGTTAATAGAATGCGATAGTTAATATTCTTAAATGATAATGTTTTATCATGTTATGCTGTAATAAAATTTAATGTGAATTAATATAGAGTGTGTCCCCACTTAACTGCAAGACCTCTATTTTAGTCCTGGAAGACTCAAAAACGAAGAGGCAGAGTAAAGAGATTGAATCTATGAAACGATAAAAAGAAACTGAAAAAATAGGAAATCTAAATTTTTACATAATTCCCAAGTGCTCTACATTGTCGTTTAAGAAAATAATCGCCATTAAAAAATAACTCCAACAAGACAATTTGAAACACTTCCTACCAAAACTCGAGGAGATAAAATTTTAGGAGACCATGCAAAAGACGAGATTAAAACACATCACCCTTTCGAAGGAATGACATGTTGTCGAAGTAACAACAAAATGTTTATCTTTTTCATTACCATTGCAAATCAAATACTATAATACGCAAAAACATAAGCACAAAAACTCGTACAATTTGAATAAAACACTCTCTGCAAACATAGAATTTTAAACCATTGTTAGCTAGCACATTTCCCCAAAAGGTGTAATTGACTGACGGTGCAAAGTGAGAAATGCTCCGTTTTTTATTTCGGTGAATATTGGTCGTACTACTGCCATCACACCCCCTCCTTTTTTGTGTTGGTATCATTTTTCAATAGAGATTATTTCCCTAAATATAATTATGAATAGATAGTGAATGTATAAAAAATAGATTCTGCATTTTCTCACTCATTTTCTTTATCCTTTCGAACTTTTACAATTCTAGCTATTCATCGGAGTTTGACTATTTCTGCAAATGGAACTAATTACTAACAGTTACGTTCTAATACGTATCTAATACTAACAGTTACGACAGCAGAGATCTTGCGAGTTAACAATCAATTAAATTATCTTCTTTTCTAGAATGCAACTTAACTTGTCACTGACGTCACTACGGGCGCAGCCAATAAGAGCTCACAAGCAGTCAGCGATCTCCTCTTATTCGCCAAGTAGGCTGTGACGTTTTATCTAGCTCGTTTTTCATAGGCTAACGTCACGCTGACGTCACGATGTTTTTGTCAAGAAACGTTGCATTTTAGTATAAGTAGCTTTTATAATAATATTTCGTTTCGTAGATAATATGATTGCTTCACATACAAGAAGTTAAAGGCATTGAATTTAAAGCGAATCACCAACTCAATATTAAATTAAAGACATTCTATGTTTTTTAAAGAGCTCGTACGGTAAATTTAACTCAATCGTTTCCAATTTTTCGATAATACGTTTCTAAACACACTTGTGTACAACTCTAGACTACTGGAGTAAACACATAGCAAGTACAGCAGTTTAACAATAGCGCCCTCTGGCGGAAGTGGAATTTAGTTGCCAAATTGTTATCATAGAGATTCGTCTCCTTCCTTTTACTCCCTGTGTCTGTAGGGCAAAAATATTCGTGTCACAACAAAAATGGCCGTGAAGAAGGGTAGCCGCGTAGTAGAGGTGACCACTCGAAGAAGTTTTACTGTATATATATATATATATATACACTGAAGTGACAAAAGTCATGGGATACCTCTTAATATCGTGTCGGCCCTCCTTTTGCCCGGCGAAGTGCAACAACTCGACGTGGCATGGACTCAACAAGTCGTTGGAAGTCTTCTGCAGGAATATTGAGCCATGCTGTCTCGATAGACGTCCATAATTGTGAAAGCGTTGATGGGGCAGGATTTTGGGCACGAACAGACCTCTCGATGGTGTCCCATAAATGCTCAATGGGATTCATGTCGGGCGATCTAGGTGGCCAAATCATTCGTTGGAATTGTCCAGAATTTTCTTCAAACCAATTGCGAACAGTTGTGGCCCGGTGACATGGCGCATTGTCATCCATAAAAATCCCATCGTTGTTTGGGTACATGAAGTCCATGAATGGATGCAAGTGATCTCCAAGTAGCTGCACATAAGCATTTCCAGTCAATGTTCGGTCCAGTCGCACTAGAGGACCAAGTCCATGCCATGAAAAAACAGCCCACACCATTACGGAGCCACCACCAGCTTGAACAGTGCCTTGCTGACAGTTTGGGTCCATGGCTTCGTGGGGTCTGCGCCACACTCGAACCCTACCATCGGCTCTTACCAGCTGAAATCGTGACTCATCGGACCAGGCCACGGTTTTCCATTCATCTAGGGACCAACCAATATGCTCACGTGCCCACGAGAGTCGCTGCAAGCGATGTCGTTCTGTCAGTAAAGGCACTCGAGTCGGTCTTCTGCTGGAATAGCCCAAGAAATCCAAATTTCTCCGCACAGTTCTAGCAGACACGTCCATTGTACGTCCCACATTGATTTCTACGGTGATTTGACGCAGTGTTGCTTGTCTGTTAGAATTTACGACTCTTTGCAGACGTCGCCGGTCTCGATCTTTAAGTGCAGGCGGTCGACCACTGCGCTGTCCATGGTGGGATGTTATGCCTGAAATTTCATACTCTCGGCACACTCTTGACACAGTGGATCTGGGAATGTTGAATTCTCTAACGATTTCCGAAATGGCATGACCCATGCGTCTAGCTCCAACTAACATTCCGCGTTCAAAGTCTGTTAATTTCACGTCGTGCGGTCATCATCACGTTAAAACCTCTTCACATGAATAACTTGAACAGAAATGAAAGCTCTGTAAAAGCACTGCGCATTTATACCTGTTCTATGCGATGCTACTGCCATCTGAAAATTTGCATATTGCTATCCCATGACTTTTGTCACTTCAGTGTATATATATATATATATATATATATATATATATATATATATATATATATATATATATATATATATATATATATATATATATATATATATATATATATATATATAATTGCTAGGAAAGCAAACTCAAACACACCCTCTCCTAGTTTTTGCTCTCCCAAGGTGCGTGCTCCCGTTTAAACTGCTAGGCAGTGGCGGATCCACAGGGGGGCGATTGGGGCGATCGCCCCCCCCCCAGAGACTTTTTTTTTAAGGGATGCATATTTAAATATTTTTCGTTCAAACACTTCTTGAGAAATTAGAAATTATAATATTTCTTCATATTCAAAATTTGTATGATCTCTTTCTATGAACACATTCAAATTTCTGTTTTTATGCTTGAAATTTAAATGAAAAATGCTAGAAATTGGAAGCTTATTCCCTTCTCCAAAGCTTGCTTTATAATGTTCAGAGGTGTTTTCATTCCTGTATGCTTGTAACAGCGGCCGCAGTGGCGTACATAGCGCCCCCGCAGCCCCCGCGGCGCGGGGGGGGGCGCCAGAGGTATGGGGACGCACTCTGAAAAAATAACACAAAACTTTTTTTTCCCCGTATTCAATGTCACTTCCAGGTGTTCCGAATGAAATCTGCATCGATACGTCACATATGATGCATAACGTAATGATTTCACCACCCTCCCTGCCTTCGCCTGCGTAACATATGCCCCCTATCCACCTCTAATTGAGCTCCTATGAGCAAGGGCGCATGAACTCAGTTTTTGAGAGGGGGAAAATTCAATTTAACAAATGAAACTCGAATTTTACCGAATAATAAAATAAGATTATGCACAGTAGTTGTACAAGGCTGTAAGTTGGCGGCCTGGCTTAAGGTTGGCAACTTACTTGCTTAATGCATTAATGCCTCAATCTGCTGAGAAGAGACAGCATTAGTATTAGTGTTTACACGAAACTGAATAGATATTAGGCTTTATTTTTAAAAATGCTTCCTTCCTATTCAGTCTCGAAATTTGCCAGATAATTTGAAAAAAAAAAAAAATCCAGATAAAGAACCTTGTTGAGAAGTCACAATAACTGATTTATGCCATTTTGGATTAAAAAGGGGGACGATAACTGTGCTATTATAGCAAACTTGCTATTGCCGCCACCATGTCTGCTTTAAATATGCGATCACGGCAGACCTACAGAGCTCAAAGTTGAACTCTTTTCCTTGTCTATTCTATTTCAATATACTGACCTAATTAGCTTTAATATTGCACGCGAAATAGTCATACATTGATATTTTACTAAATTTCCATCAAAATGAATAAAAAAAAACAACCGTCTGCTGCAGAGTTTCGGAAAAGGGAAAAGGAAGAAGCAGTTAAAGCTGAAAAATATCAGAAGATTAATAGTTTTTTTTAAGAATAACAATGCCTATTCGATTTGTGAAGGAAATGTAAGTGCAGAAACTGATATTGCAAACACATTTTCATCTTCCGCGAACAATGAAAATCCCGCCAGTTTCAACTCAAGTAAGTCCAGTTTAAAAGATTCTAACATGAATACTGATACTGTAAATGAAGTGTTAAATTAATTTTATTTTACTGTCACTTATTGTAGTTATAGTATACATAAAATCTTTAGTTATTATTTCGCTTCTGCATTTGTAAGTAAATGAAATGTTTTACGAAGGGAAAACTGAAAATCTGTTGTGATTGTTTTGATTTTACCTCAAAATAATAATAATGAAAAAAACATTGATGATTCAAGTTATAGTTATTATTATTACTTATTTATATGCTTTTTTTATATTTAAGATGTTATCATTTTGAAAACTGCAATATTTTTGCATCAGTATGAGAATAGGAATTTTTGATGAAACAAAAAC
Source organism: Uloborus plumipes (assembly GCA_038373865.1). Taxonomy (NCBI): domain Eukaryota; kingdom Metazoa; phylum Arthropoda; class Arachnida; order Araneae; family Uloboridae; genus Uloborus; species Uloborus plumipes. The sequence continues at coordinate 42,010 of JAXGGA010002656.1, forward strand.
CCCTTTGATTTTCGTAAAAATCATAAATAAAATGCTTTGAACGAAATTCTAGGCTCAAAAAGAGCTTTAAATGTATAAACGTTTAAAGCTGTATTACTGTTTAAATTTTATTTTTGTTTCAGTTATTTTAGTTTTGGAAATATGTACATAATATTTTGACTTATTCATTTCTGTATTAGTAAGCATGCGAAATCTTAAAATCAGTTCATATTATATATTTTAAAAGATTTGCATTTGATGATAATTGAAATTATTTTCCACATTCAGTCTTAAGTTCAATTTTCATTATTTCAAAATTTTTCATATTTGAGAGCAAAATTTTTTCTTAAAATTTGATACTTACAATTAAAGTTATTTTTCCGAGTTTAAAAACATGCATAATTTCTGAATATATGTGCTTAATTTAAATGCTTCAGAAATGGGTTTTTATTCTATCTGCAAGCCTCGACATTATTCTTACCTAAAAATATAAGTAACAAGAAGATTCAGAGAAATGCACCATAAAACCACAACATATTAGGTTCTGATAATATTCCACATTGCAACGAAATAATATTTCTTTTTAATTTCATGTTAGAAACGGGAAAAAAGTTAAAAGAAAAAAAAGGATGATGGAATCTTCTCATCGAAACAGCTTCCATGCTTCCGGCACGTTTGAGCGTCTGAGAGAAAGGATACAGCCATACACGGCTCGTATATATGTGGGCGGGGGGGAGGGGGAGGGAAGGCAAGACAGGCGACTTCCCACTCCTTTTCAAGAGGAAAGGGGAATTGAACTTTTCTAAATTTTCAAAATTATCGATCGAATCAAAAATGCTGGTACTGATCGATTCATGAGTTCAAAGAAAGAATCGACTTAATAAAGCGTGCTTAATTTATTAGTTTGTTCATGTTATCTCCCCCCCCCCTCCCGTGCGTTTTCTGACCTCCCACTTTAAATTGCACCAACCGCCCACGGATAAAATCGCCCTCCCCCCCCCCCCCCCCCAAATCGAGCCTCTGGATCCGCGCCACTGCTGCTAGGCTAGACCGTTACTTTCGCAACCGTTCGTCCTAGATGTATAATGGAAGGGGTCTCAGTAGCCGAGCGATCTAAGGCGTGTAGCCGATAACTCTGAGACGGTGAGTTCGACTCCCACCCTCGCTCCGGATGTACTTTCCTTCCTTTGTGATATAACTCTCATACATTGTCTGTACAGGATATATGTAATAAAATCATGTGTAATGGAGACAAGACACTAGATTGTAGTCCTCATCAAAAACCTGGGCATATAGCCCCAAACGAAACGAAACGAAATGAAACTGCTGAAAGACGAGATGTTCCAATCTTATTTTCTGCATGGTCCTTTAAGACTTTTAACTCGAATATCTCTTTGAGTTTTAATCGCAAATCTTTCTTCTTTTGTGTGTGTGTGTGTGTGTGTGTCTATGTGTATGTGTTGGGATTAATTTTTTATGGAGATTATTTCCTTAAATATCTGTTAGAGGGCCTAGAGTCAGAAGAAAAAAGTAAATTTCGTTTTTTTTTTATAGAATATTTACTTCAAACTTTTAATATATTCACTAAGCACCTTATTTTGAGCATTTTTGAAATTGGAAGTATGCGTCTAGAGTGAACGATTACGAAAATAAATGTCTTGCAGGTTAAAAGGGAGCACGCTGCTTTTGTATAAGTACACATATCTTGGCTATTGAAGAATCGTCACTAAGCTCCTATAAATGCTATCGAGGCCAATCATTTCAAATTTTCAAAGGAGGTCGGGAGGAGACACATTCAGTTTTAAGCGCACCAAAACACAGCAGAAACCTCCACAGCAAGTCCACTTGCATGTAAATACTTTAATTTCTAAAAACCAAGGGGGTAATTGAGCTCCCCCCCTGACCCCTCTAAATGACGGACCTGGTGCTCTCACCCCCCCCCCCTCAAAAATCCGTTTTCTTGTTGCGCACTGCAGATCAACCCACAACCACCGAGCTTTTGCATCAGTGGTAAAAAATAAATAAAATGCATCGTTGATGTTTCTCACTTTATTTTTATTCACACATAAAAAATGCTCTGAGGTTTATATTCAATGTCATAATAAATGCTTCAAATATACGGTAGACTCTGCTTAATGTTATCAGTCTTTTATTGTTATCAAAATCATAATCATTCAGCCCCAATTTTCTCTATAATTACCGAATTATATAATCAATACATCATTTACTGTTATCAATTTTCGAGTCATGATCTTGTTTGAAACGATCAGAAACTGCTCAAAATGTTACAAGAAATTTAACCAGTTAACTAAAAAAGATAGAAAGTCCTCCAGATATAGTGTTTCAAAAGTTCGAACCATAGATGGATCAAAATATCCAGCATTAAAATGACCAGAAGTTTGCCAGATTGCAGTAAGATAACGGACAGACGATCTGATGAGTCGGACGAAAAACACCACTTCGATGACTTTTTAAAAAATACATGGATTATGAGCAATAGATAGGTTTCAACCTATTAAATATTCCTACTTTGAATACTGGATACTGTTAAGACACTTTCATAATATAAAACTTCCCCATCGCCGAATTTTAAAATACAATGATTGATTTTTAATGAATTTTTAAAAAACACACGCGCCTTGAAAACAGCACCAGTGACGTTGGACGGCTATATTTTTAAGCCGTTTACACACAAAATTTTATTGCAGCAATACGAGCTTTTCATTGCGGAGTTTTTTTTTTCCTTCCGGTTATCAATTAGTTTTAGTCTATTAATTTACTATGGAGATTAGATTCGTCAAAGCTCAATCCAATAACCTGCCACGAGTGTCAGCGATGATGGTTTTAAACTTTTTGCGGCAAAAACCATATTACATGCCATATTACACACACACAAAATTGTATTGCAGCTATACGAGCTTTTCATTGCGGAGTTTTTTTTTCCTTCCGTTATCAATTAGTTTTAGTCTATTAATTTACTATGGAGATTAGATTCGTCAAAGCTCAATCCAATAACCTACCACGAGTGTCAGCGATGATAGTTTTAGACTTTTTGCGGCAAAAACCATATTCAGATTTTTGGTGAGTTCTACCTTTTTCCGACAGCCCGCGAGAACAGCCCTATGAAAGCACGGAAAACCGGTTTCCATTCGGACCGATACGCAGTTTCTCGCTCCAGCCTTGGCGCTCTGGCGGAAAATCCGTCAGCCATCTGACGTCTCCGTCGCTTAAATTTTAAAAATTATTTTAAAAAAACTACTTGTCGTATCGGAATTTTTTCACCGATAATGATCATGTATATTGTTCTATCGTGTAAAAATAAAATTAAGAAATCGAAAACTTCCCTATTGATGAATGAACTTCTGAAGAAAAGCGAGTTGATTTTTTAATGAATGAATAATTTTTGTATTTTGATGTGAAAAATGCACACATAAATATGGATGTACGATGCTCCTTATAAATATTAGTGTGTGTGGACTGTAAAGTTTGTAAATAATACATCCAAAAAAATAAAAATAACTTCGGTTTATTGCCATGTTTAAACCAACAGAAAGGAATTCAACATAAACTGAAACATAACAAAAACTAACGAAACTGACAACTGCACAAGTTAAAAGAATCAACAGTTTTTGTAGCTTTAAGGCACGTATGCGCTTCTTTCTACGCATACGGCCGATGCGCCTTCTGCCTCATTATGCAAAGGATTTAACAATGGAGTCCTTAAATTTTGATTTCGAACTCAGTATGGACGGCTTAAATTGATAAATTTATATATTTTAGTCATTTGGTTAGTTATAAAAATCATTGTGCCCCCAAGTGATCACATTAAACTTAGACTACTGAACTTCAAAAATACATTATATATTTTTAACAGCAGCAAAAGATAAGCTAAGAAATTTTCTTTTTGTCCAATAGGTTATTTCTAATATGCTGCATGATTCTTTATTTGTGATTGAACGTTCAGAAGGCAAGTATATTAACTATTATTCAGAGATTCATATCTGCATTCATTTTAATTCAATTTTTTGTAAAAATAATCATAATCTCCTTTTTTTAGGCAATTCAGAAGAAGAAAATTGTATATTTTTGAAACAAGTACTGGCGTAAAACAGTCATTAATTCTTATATCCATTTAAAAACTTACACAGGCCAACGATGAAAAAACTTTTTTAATGAAAATACCTTATTCTTATGTTGTTTAGGTTGCTGAATCCAAATATGATGCTTAAAAAGTTGTATCACCCACCATTTATTCACATTTTATAGTTACATTCATGAAATAAAGAAACATTTTTAGAATTTAACAGCTTTTTCATAGTTAAGATAACATGAAAAAATAGGTCTAATGAACAAAGATGATGTTGGCAGCACTGCTGAAACACATGCTACAACATGATGGGGGATTACTGTTGGTCACTTCACCGGGAAGTTCAGCAAGCTATTCATCGCAGGAAAAGCTACACAAGAAGCTTCAAGGAAAAAAGGGAAAGAAAATATAAAGCAATTCCAGTTGACAAGTGAACCTTGTATCATCACATAAAATTACTATTCCAAGTATTTTACTGTAAATACAAACCATTTTTACGATTCTACAGTGTTTCATTGATTTCCCTATATACTGTAAATGGGTATTAGACTATATAATAAAATACATTTTGCTTGGAAACTAAGGGTGATACATAAAAACTACAAGCAGATTTGGATTCAGCACATAAAAATCTATCAAGATCAGCTATTAAAATTAAAAAAGTTTTCAAAAAGGTTTTTTTTTGTTGGCCTGTGTTATTCTTCAAAACTTATGCATTATAGTTTGGATTGTCTTCATGTCTTCAACAAATTTTATACATATTTTGTCAATATATTTTTCTTTGCATTTCATTCTGAATGGCATATTGCATTCAGTGCAACAAACAATTTTATCTTCAGCTAGATTTTTTTTTGTAAATACATTTGATGCCTTTTTCTTCTGTGTTTGTTTGTTTGTTTGTTCGGTTTTTTTTTCAGTTAAATTCAAAACATTCCGTTCCATGTTGTACTGATGCTGCACCATTTCATTTTATGGTTGGAGTGGCATTAATCAAATGATAGGACTTTAACTATAATTTAAATATAAAAATATACCAAACCCTTTAGAAGATGTGTGTATGTGTGATTTCTGACACATTTAAATTTTATTGGATACAAGTACCACTTTGAAACTTTTAGTGGTATAAAGAATTCTTATAAATATCTTTAAAAATTCTACATGATCGGAATAATTCTCACATATTCTTTTGAAGACTAAATTTCAAAAACCAAGAGTTATAAAAAGTATTACTTAAAAGTAAATATACATGGTGTGTATTTTAAGTAATAAGTCCACAAAAAGTAATTTATTAGAGATATCGCTACAAATCTTTAGTAGTCTTCAAAATATACTCCTTGAGCATCTTCACATTTCTACATGCAACATTTCCACGCTTTGTCGCCCCCTGGAAGTCACCAACTGAAGCATCCTTCAGAGCATGCGTGCAAGCCCTTTTGCTATCATCTACGGTCCCGTGGTGGCGCCTTTTGGGGCGATTTTCACTTTAGGGAAGAGGAGAAGGTCTGCTGGGGGAGGGGGTTAAAGTCGGGGCTGTAGGGAGACTGTGGAAGATCTTTTGAAACGGCCTCGTGGTTTTGCTTTTGAACGTCCGTTAAAACTTTCAGCACGAGTTTGTCGCAAATCTTCCTCATCCCAAGATCCTCACTGATGATTTTGTGCATAACTATTTAATCCATTCCTAGCTGTTCTGCGATCGTGCGAACACTTGATCGCAGGTCTGTGTTCAGAAAATTTCACACACGTTGCTAGTTTTCTGCGGTTCTTGATGTTGACGTGTGACCTGCACGGGGTTCGTCCTCCACGCTCTCCCGGCCTTCTTTAAACATTTTGTGCCATCTAAAACTTAAGCTTGCAATAAGCTTTCCCTGCCGTAAGCATGCTGAATCATTTCCACGCAAAATTTGATTGCATAACGCTGTTCAATGCGTTGTCTTAGTTTGAGCTTGCACACACTTTTTTGAAGACGTCTACGCCATGCGTGATCCCGCCTCAACTAAAGCCAGCAGGGGACTGCCGAGTGGAGCGTTATCAAGGTCGAAGGCCACACTACCAACTACAACTGGTCGGAGCTAACTCTGGTGTAAACCCGCTTCTGGACAAAAATATTCTAATTACTTAAAATACAGACCTTGCATAGAATAAGGACGCTTTCAATGAGTGCAAAAACAAAATTCAAGAGAATAAAATGAATAATGATTAGCAGTATGCAGAAGGTTTTTTTTTTTTTGTACAAATTCATAGCATTCTGTTGTTAATTGTTTTTGCTCTTACTATATTGTGTCCATTTTCAAACACTAGTACAAATGAATCATCTGAAGGGAAAGAAGTATGTGTTTCATTGTATTTTTGGTATGTATATGTCTTGAATGTTATGTTTTCTATGATTTATTATTGGTGTTCATATTAGAGTTATCCGTGTTCTGTACTTTTAAACTCATATTTTACCATTTGGAAGTATCAAAAGAGTAAAACAGTTCATAAACTTTTTGTCAGTACTTTTAAAACTTGAATGTGTGGATTATATGCATACTTATACACTGCAACATTTTAAATGAAAATGCATGGCATACTTTAATAAATTATTTTTGAAAACCATACTTTTTCTTTTCATTCACAAATACGTTACAACTCCATCTATTCAACTGTTCTTTCAAAATGCTGAAGGAATTATAGTACAAGATCCCACTAGGTCTGACCTACCCTCATCGAGTTTCCTAAAATTATTAGCCTGAATAAAGAGTAAAAGTTACGATTAAAACGCTAACGTAAAAGTTTCCAGCTGTTTCAGTTCCCTAATCAGGGTTGCCAGGAGCTAAAATAACTGATTTACCCTCATCGGGTTTTCTAAAATGGTTAACATAAATGGAGAGTAGAAGTTGTAACGCTAATATTGGGTTGTGTACCTTTATCGGTTCCCTAATCAAGGTTGTCAGGGCTAAAGGGTACCAAAAAATGACTGATTTACCCTCATCAAGTTTCGAAAAACTGTTAAGATAAATGGTGAGTAGAAGTTGTAAATAAAACGCTAATATAAATTTCTCTACCTTTTTCGGATCCCTAATCAGGGTTGTCATGGGCTAAAAAGTACCAAAAAAGGACTGATTTACCCTCATCGAGTTTTCTAAAACTGTTAACATGAATGAAGGGTAGAAGCTGTAAATGAAACGTACAAGGTTCTCTACATTATTCGGATCCCTAATCAGGGTTATCAGGGGCTAAAGCTGGCTCAGAAATAGGTAGATTACCCCCCTCGAGTTTCCTAAAACTGTTAACATAAATAGACGGTAAAAGTTGTTAATAAATCCCCACTGCAAGGTTGTCTAACTTTTTCGAGTCCCTAGTCAAGGTTGTCAGAGGCTGAATAAAGGTTTCCAAAATTAAGGAATTTACCTTCATCGAGTTTTGAAATTTTTTTTTATCACAAATATGTAAATAATACGCTGAAGTAAGGTTGTTTACAATTTTGGGCCTCCCAATCTCGGTTGTCAGAGACCGAAAAATGCCCAAAAATGAAGAATTTACTGACATGCAGTTTCTAAAAACTGTTTCTATAAATGAAGAGAGGAAGTTGTAAATAACACGCTGAACTCCCGATTTCTACCTTATTCTGATCTTTAATAATTGTTACCAAAGGCATAAAGATGCAGAAGAATGAATAATTTACCCTCATCGGGTTTCTACGTAAGTTCGTAGCAGTGTTGGAGATTAATCAACTTAAGTCTCAATAGACTAAAGTAATCGTTGCACAATTTAATTTAGAATAATTTAATGTGATTAAATTCAATTCGTAGACGACGATTTTAAAGTTAGTTCAAACTAACTTAGTCAGTCCGTGAAAATGATTAATTTAGTGAAATTTAATTTAGTTCAGATTAAATTAATCAAATTGATTTAGTCGAGACTAATGTAATCAGATTGAATTTCCATAGACTAAAATGAAACTAAAATTAAAAGTCAGATTAATGTAAATGTAGATTGGTTTTAAACTGATACTGACTGAGATATAGTATATGTACTTTTGCATACACATACACGCATACACGAGTAACCACCTGTATACAGAGGTAAATACGTGTGCACACGAGCCCGAAAGCAGAATACTGCTAAATCAGCGACGTACGTCGCAGAACAGACATCGGGGCTGCAGAACAATTCTGTTCAAAATTGAGCAACCAAAAAAAAAAAAAGCGCGCGCAAAAAAAAAAAAACACGTTTCGTTCGTAGCCCATGTCTCGCAAAGCAGCAGGCAATAATGCCGACGCCGTAGCCAGTGCCGTGAAAATTGCCATATACAGACCACAGCAGACGTGTGGACGACTTGACTTGAGCTTCTGAGGACCTTCCTGTTTTTTCCGCAGAACTTCAGTGATGACACTTGCGCAGACTTCGTTTGAAGTTCTGAAGTCCTTCTTATTTGGGCCGCAGAACTTCAGCTACAAAACTAGCAGTACACATTCGTTATTCAAACAATGTTCCCAACGATTATTTTTTTCCGCATGACAATCGCGGGGACGCAAACTTAGTCTGAAATTCTGCGAGCCTTCACATTTTGGCCGCAGATCTTAAGTGACGAAGCTTGCGGTAGGTACACAAATCAGATCTTCAAATTATGTTTAAAACAAGTTTTTCGCAAGAGAATAGCAGCGGCGCAGGTTTTCAATTGAAGTTTTGCAGTTCTTCACATTTTATCCGCATAACTTCAGTGACGACACTTTGTAATATACAGGGTGTCCACTCTAATCGTGGACCAATAGCTAATTTCTAAACCGTTAGAGATAAGCATATAGTTTATTTAGGAAAAAATCTCAAAATTATGAAAGGAACTTTGGGTCTATTCAATGTTTTTCAAAAAATCAAATTTTGAAAGAGTTACGAAATTTAAATTTTTATACAGCCCCTCAGTCCTATCAATCATATTTAGTAAAACATTCTTGACACTGTAACGTTTAAAACTAAAAAAACATCACTCTTCTACCACAAAAATTGACCGAGTTATGACGTTTTGAAAAATCAAGATTTTGCATTGTTTCATGACGTCATCGAGAGATGGCTTAAGGGACCGTAAGCAAAATCCTTCAAAATCTTGATTTTTCAAAACGTCATAACTCGGTCAATTTTTGTGGTAGAAGAGTGATTCTTTTTTAGTTTTAAACGTTGCAGTGTCAAGAATGTTTTACTAAATATGATTGATAGGACTGGGGGGGGGGGTTGTATAAAAATTTAAATTTCGTAACTCTTTCAAAATTTGATTTTTTGAAAAACATTGAATAGACCCAAAATTCCTTTCATAATTTGGAGATTTTTTCCTAAATAAACTATATGCTTATCTCTAACGGTTTAGAAATTAGCTATTGGTCCACGATTGGAGTGGACACCCTGTATATTAGATATTCAGTTATGTTTAAAACCATGTTTCCTCATGAGGGGATCGCGGGGACGCAAGCTTCGCTTGAAATTCTTCGGGCTGTCACATTTTGGCCGCAGAACTTTAGTGACGAAGCGTGTAGTACAAATAGTTTTTCAAATTATGTTTAAAACAATTAACTCTTCCGCGTTAAAGAGTGGCGGGGAGCGGGATTCGTTTGAAGTTCTGCGGAGGGCCTACACATTTTATCCGCAGAACTTCAGTGACGAAACTTGCGGTACAAACTATAGTGATTCAAATTTTGTTTCAAACAATTAATCCTTCCGTGTAAAAGAATCGCGGGAAAACGGGCTTCGTTTGAAATTCTGCGGGCCTACACATTTTATCCGCAGAACTTCAGTGACAAAACTTGCATAACAAATTAGGTATTCGACAATGTTCAAAACATTTTTCCTCGTCAGAGAATCGCGGGGGGAGGGGGGGGAGTACTCGCTTGAAGTTTCGCTGTCTTTCACATTATGGCTGCAGAACTTCTGAGACGAAACTTGCAGTGCATATTAGTTATTCAAATGACGTTTAAAATTATTAACTCTTCCTGTTGAGAGAATCGAGGGGCGCAGGCTTCGTTTGAAGTTCTGCGGGCTTTCACATTTTGGCCACAGAACGTCAGCAACGAAACTTCCAGAACAAATTACCTTTTCAAATTTTCTTTAAAACAATAAATCGTTACTCTTCAATAAATGGCGGGGGGGGGAGGTTCGCTTGAAGTTCTCATTACGTTTTGACCGCAGAACTGCTGTGACGAATCTTACAAAACAAATTAAGATTTAAAATAATGTTTCCTACGGAAGAATCGAGGGGACACAAGCTACGCCTGTAGTTATGCGGGCCTCATTTTGACCACAAATTGATTATTCAGGTTGTATAAAAACAATTTTTCGGTGAGAGAATCACGGAGGCAAAGCTTTGTTTAAAGTTCTGCGGCATTTCACATATTGCCGCAGAATTGCACTTTTCAAATGATGTTTAAAACAATTTTTTCGCGTAAGAGAAACGCGGGGTGGAGGGGGAGGGGAGTCTCCTTTCAAATTTTTGGATTTCACATTTCGGCCGCAGAATTTCTGACGGAGCTTGAAGTAAAAATAGTCATTCAAATTATTTAAAACAATTTTCCGCTTGAGAGAATCGCGGGGACGAAGTAATTATATTTGAAGCAATTAACTTCAGGCTAAAATTAGGAAAATAGGTGTAGTCCAAGGCCCCCCCCCCCCAATCGGAAAGATGTTTTTTAACATTTGTTCTGCGATCCGGATATTAGTTAACGTCCCAATGCCGAGCTTGAATTTTTGAACTTGAGTTTTTCGAACTGAATTTCTGAACCGATGATGAAGTATATTAAGCATTAATAACGTAATTATAAATATATTTGTCAAACTAAAGCATTTAAAATATGAATTAATGAAAATAAAGCAAGAAGTATTTGCAAACTTATGAAATCTTCCTAATTCAAACTCTTCATGGAAAAATGAAACAAATTTTAAAAATAATTATTGTCTTTACCATGGTACATTATATGTACATTTACATAAAATGTAAAAATGAGAAAACACTTTTTGGTAACATTTTGACGGTAAATATATAATGTATAAATCTGTCTTGCAGAACAATTTTAGCCAAATAATTTTGCGTTGCAGAACATCACTAAGTATTCTGCTTTGGGGCACATGAGTATACTCATGTGTATGGATATATTTATTTCTGCGCTTACATACGTACATTTACGTGCACATGCCAGTTAATAGGAGTAAATAGGAGTATATACTTGTAAACCGGAGTACATACGTATTAACACGAGTATACTCATATGAAAGGAGCATATTTGTATTTATGCTCTTATATACACTGGCGGAAAAAAAAAAATCCCAACACCAAGAAAAAAATTTCTGTAGAGTAATGAAATTCTGGTAATGCAATTGTCTAGTTAACATGTTTAATTGATTAAATGTACAAGATCACTGGCTAATTTAAACTCAAGAAAATGCTGTGCAAATGTGAAATTATGTTAATTTAGTAGAGGGTGTAACCTCCAAAATTTTGAAGGCAAGCGTGCATGCATTATGTCATACAGGTGCCGAATGTCACTTTGTAGCATGGAGTTCCATTCTTGTTGCACTTGTTGTGTCAATACTAGGACCGTCATTGCTGACTGTGGATGATGCTCGAGGTGCCGTCCAATGATATCCCATACGTTATCAATTGGAGACATACCTGGTGATTTTGCGGGTCATGGTACCATGTCAGTACTCTGTAGAGTACATTGCGTTACAGCAGCGATGTGAGGGCGAGCGTTATCCTGTTGGAAAACGCCCCCTTGAATGCTACTCATGAAGGGCTGTACTACTGGTTAAATTACCAGACTGACGACAAATTTTCAGTCAGTGAGTTTAGTATAACCACAAGAATGCCCCTGCTGTCGTAGAAATTTGCTCCAGAGGCCATAACTCCAGGTGTGGGTCTCGTGTGTCTAGGCCGTAGACCGCTTGGATGCAGGCGGTCCCCTGGCCTCCTTCTGACCAATATACAGCCACCACTGGCACTGTGGCAGAATCTGTTTTCATCAAAAATTACAACAGATCTTCACTCCGACCTCCAGTGAGCTCTGTCGTGGCATCACTGCCGTCGGAAAATGCAATGTTTTGCAGTCAATGGAATACCGGCTGCAGGTTGCCTGGCTCGGAGCTGTCCTTGAAGTAAACAGTTACTTACCGTTCCTTGGGTCACGACAGTACCAACTGCAGCTCGAATTTCAACCGCAGATGCAGTACGATGCGCCACAGCCGTACGCAAGATTCGTCGATCTTCCTTCTCAGTCGTGCCACGTGGCAGCTCGGAACTCGATCTTCTTGAGGTAGTACCATCCCTTGCCCATAGCTTCCAATAATCATGCATGATGGAAACATTCCCACCCACATCTTTCTGCAATATCGCGAAATGAAAATCCACCTTCTCGTAGCCAAAATGTACGACCTCGTTTAAACTCGGTGAGCTGTTGATAATGGCTTTCTTCGTCTTCTTAAAGACATTCCTATCTAAGATGAACGCAATTCGTCAAATTTCGCGGAAAAATAATACACACGAGCTTCACAACACGCTTTTAAAACAAGTCTTTTTTGCATGTTCTGAGTGACGCCAGCTGCGCCACACTAATGCGCGGAACTCGAAATTTCAATCGATGTCATCTTTCAGTTGTATAAACAAGCCTACCAAATTTCGTTTATCTAACACAGGTCTCTCTTGGTGTTGGGATTTTTTTTTCCGCCAGTGTACTTAAAATTAAGTGTATATACGAGTAAATACAGGTATGTAGAAGTATATATGAGTAAACAGGAATTTATACACGTTAACATGAGTATTCTCGTGTGTAGGGGCATATTTGTATTTTTGCGCTCATATACATATATTAACTCGGGTATACACGTAAATATGAGTACATAAGAGAATATATAAGTAAACACAAGTATATACGTACTCTCCCGAGTATACTCGTGTATAGGATTTTATTCGTATTTATGCGCTTATATACACACGAGTTAGTACGAGCATATAAGAGCATATCTATGCAAACACGAGTGTACACGTACTATCCCGAGTATACTCGTGTTTCGGGTTATATTTGTATTTATGCGCTTATATACATACATTTTCATGCATAAACGAGTAAATTCGGGTATGAACGAGTAAACACGAGAATATACGTGTGAACCTGAGTATACTCATGTGTAGGGGCATATTTGTACTTCTGCTCTTGTATACATACATTTATGAGCATATACGAGTAAATATTGGTATATACGAATATATACGTGTAAACAGGAGTATTATACGAGTTAACACAAGTATACTCGGGATAGTATGTATATATTCGTGTTTGCATGCATATATGCTCTTATGTACTCATATTAACTCATGTATACACGTAAATATATGTATATAAGTGCAAAACTACCAATATAACCCTATACATGAGTATATTCGGAGTAGTATGTATATACTCGTGTTTACATATATATGTTCTTATATACTAAGGTGTATCGAAAAAAACTTTTTTTCGAAATTCAATTTACTAAGTTGATAAAAAGTTGCCCCTACCTACCCACATATTCCACAAAAAATTTCAGTCTAATCAGAAATTGTTTAGGTGTTCCGCACGAGGCCTGAAGTTTGTGAATTTCTTCAAAAATATTATTTTTCTATTTTTTTTTAATATTAAGAATAAATGTTAAAAATAATTCAAGTTAAAAAATGTGCACAGAAAAATCGGGATACAAAATTGGGTTTGAAAAAAGTATATTTAGTAACATTTAGATCTCCCACATTTATTCTAAACTTATGTGATTTTCACCAAAACTAGCATTTTACAAGGCCATGCGGCTTGGTTAGAAACTTGTTTATGAATGTGGAATCTAACTGAATTAACACTTAAAACTGGGATTCATCTGTGATTTATGTGGAGTAAAAAGTAAAATAATATATACTATAAACAGAATCTAAGCCCCCCGTCACACAGTGCCCGCGTTCTATCGGGGCCCCCGTGATGATAAACGAAATACAGCTCCGCTAGCGTAGCTGCTTTAGGATTGCAGAAGAACATATCGTGGGGTTACAAGTGAAACACACTAAGTCAAAATTATTAATTTTCAGGTTTTTAGTTTATCTTACACACAAAATCGAGCTGTTTCTACTGGTGAAACCCACTAAGTCATATCTTTATTATGCAATGCTATACTAGTGAAACACACTAAGTCGTAAAATTAATGATAAATATTAATGCCTTACCATTATCATGCTGGTAATAATAATATAAAATAAGCATGCCAGAGTCAAGAATGGTTCGCAATAACCAAAAAATACCATTACTGTAGTTTAATTTGATTTAATTATATCAACTCCAAAGAAGTTAAAATAAAAATTTTTTGATCAGCGTTTTCTCAAAATCATGTTTTTTGACTTAGTGTGTTTCACTTGTAACCCCCACGATATATCTTTGGTTGAGGAAACAGACTCTAAATATTTCGGACATGGTGCTCCAGTAAATGGCCCAGGAAAAGAAATTGTAGCTTCAGTTTCACGATTTATAGAAAAGAAAAGTTTTATTGAGAAAGAACATAAAAGCTATCGGTTGTGATGGCACATCAGTTAACACTGGAAAATCAAATGATGCTATTAGACTTCCAGAAAAGTCTTTAGAACCCTCACTACAAGCCGTGGTATGTTTTCTTCATTGAATGAATTACCACTTAGAAGGTTAACGGTGGCTCTTGAAAGACCGACTATTGGACAAAAATCTTTTAGTTGACCTATTGGATAATTCTAATAATATTGCTAAGATCTACCAGTCATGAACTTTAAGAAAATAGAATGCGTTTTACCAGAAGTTGATGTCAAATAATTGAGTCAAAAATACTTATGGGATGTGTCAAAAACTGTAATGTCTGGCAAATGTTCTTAAAATTTAGCAGAAAGGAACCCTGCAAGCTTTTCCCATGCAAGATGGCTCACGATGGCAAAGTTTTGAGGCTATACATCGCAAATAGTGATCCAAGTTCAGAGTTAAATAAACTAACAGAATTTATAATAAAGGTTTATGTTCTCTGCTTTTTCACAATCGAATCTCAGCATAAAATTATTCATGCATTTAAGCATTTTTAAGACCATAGATTGCAGCAAGTATTTGGATACAAATCTCCAAAATATTATCCATTCCACATTGTAAAGAAGCCATCTTGCATGGGAATAAAATTAATTAAACCAAAAAATAATGATATATATACACTGCTCAAAACAATTAGGAGAGCAAGCAAAAAAATGAAGAAAACCGTGCAAGACAGCCACGGATTGGCGTACAATGGATAGTACGCGTGTATCAATGCACAATTCCAAAGACCTAAAAACTTTGGAATTAATCTTTAATTCTTTGAAAATGTAAAAAAAACATGAAAAGGTGATTTTGGGCAACATTTTGGATACATGTAAAAAATGAAAAAAATGTTCTGTTTAGACATGTTGCATGTGCTTCAATAAGGCGTGTGGTTTCCTTGAACAGCTAAGACTGCTGCACACCTGTTCAGCAATGCATCTTCAGAGCATGGCCCAAACATGATTGATTGGATTCAGGTCAGTAGAGCACGCTGGCCATTCCATACGCTGTATTTTTCCAGCTTCAAGCATGTTCTCCACCAAACGAGCTGTCAGCGGTCGAGCAATATCGTTTTGAAAAACAAAGGAATATCCAATAGCTCCAGCGTGAGGGATGACATGAGGTCTCATGCATACCTTTGGCCCGTCAAAGTGCCATTCCAAACGATATGCAGGTCCGTACGTCCGCCTATGCTGATTCCACGCCATACCACCCAACCAGCTCGTCTGTTTTGTGACCTTTCACGAACGAATGCGGGGATTTTTCGAGTGCCCCTGTCCCACCATACCAGAACAAGTTCGTTGTCACTCTCCAGACTGAAGGATCGTTTTTCTTTTTTCTGAAGTAGATGGACTACAATTATAGAACTTTAATATCAATTACGAACTTATTACCTCCGTCCTCCAATGTTCAATTGGTCTTTTGCCACGGTAAAGTTCACATTTCCTTCTTCTGTAGTTGAAAAGGTATCATCTTTTAAAGTTACAGCAAAGAAGAGGATACTTTTTAATTCATAATACCAAGGTATTGGGTAAATTGAGAGTGCCAAAAGGCGAATTCCCATGACGAAGTAGAACAAAGTGCATTTGTGATTTTCAAGTCTCCGAAGCAAAACTCAAACCTGCCCGCCATTATCATTTGTTAGATCTGAGGAGCTTTCTGACATTCATTTAACTTTTAAACTCCGATATGGCTCCTTCTCATTCATCTTCAGTTAAGAGTGATAATACGACCTCATCCGAACCCACTACCCGGAAATCCAAAAGAATTCTCCATTCGCAACAAGGTACTCAAATTTTAGCAAGTAATCTTACCTCTTTAGGAAAAGTCAACAAAAAAATCTTCTCCTGCTTCTCACATCGAATCCTCAAACAAAATCTCAGTTCAAGTTCATACTCCTCCACTTACTTCCCTTTGCTCGGAATCGTGCTCTGAAAAGGAACCCTCTGCCCCAAAAGGTCACTCCTTCACTGACACTCCCATGTCTGATCTTCTCAATTACAAGTTGCCCAAAGAAGCACTGTTTCCATCTATTTCGCATTCATCCAGCCAACTGCTTTATTTCTTGAAACTTTTTGTTAATGCCAAAGCAAAAAACAGAGATATTTTTTTCTTCAACCCTGAACTTAGAAAAATCACCTCAGGTATTATTGATGAACTAATTGATAGGCAAAAGTTCCCTGAATCCAACAAAGAATCAATGAATGGTCTAGTTCAGTGGTTCTCAACGGGGGCGATACCGCCCCCCGGTGGGCGGTGGGAAGCTGTTGAGGGGCGATGAACATATTTTGGGCAGCAGGGGGGCGGTGGACATATTTTGGGCGGTAAGGGGGCGGTGGGTATATTTTTAAATGTGCTGGTGAGAATATGTTTAATGCAGGGGCGCGAGGAAACCCTCATCTCAAATATCACCAAGGGATAGCTTAAAAATTATTTTCCGCGGACATATCCCGAACCCTGATATGTTTCCTAACTTCATGAAGGATGGCCTGAAATTTGTCAACCGCACTTGAATTCGAGAGCCACCTAACTTGACCGACTTTTTGTGTCGTTAGAGCATCATCTCTGCATCAAAGGTAGGTAACAATCGCATTTTTCACGGTGAAATGTAAAAAAAAAAAAATTCCGGAGAAAACTCCCGGACCTTGACCAT
This sequence comes from Uloborus plumipes, assembly GCA_038373865.1. Classification (NCBI taxonomy): domain Eukaryota; kingdom Metazoa; phylum Arthropoda; class Arachnida; order Araneae; family Uloboridae; genus Uloborus; species Uloborus plumipes. The sequence continues at coordinate 59,291 of JAXGGA010002656.1, forward strand.
TCCCTCTTTATCAACAAAAATAGTTTAAATTTTGCGTTTTTGCACTTCAATTTCGGAGAACGTTGGAAGGAGCTCTGAGTCCCCAACATTACTAAACATATCCTTTAAATAACTTCAATTATGAAAAATCTATATAAAAGACCTCTTTCTCCCTAGTTAATGTTACCAAAAATTGTCTAAAATTGTCAATTTTAAATGTTTTACCGGGGGTGGAATCTGAACTTAAGTCTCAACACCACGAAACCTAAAATGAAAGAAACCGCATTTTTACGACTTCGTTTTCAAAACAAATTAAGGGGGATATCCCCGATATTTCACCGTCGTCTTTACTCTGATGTCGCCAAAGGCATACTAATAACTTTTGTTATCTTATTTAACCTTCAAAGCAATAAATTAATCAAAAAGAATTTCTTTGAATTGAACTTATTTCGTGATTTGTAAATTCAACTTATAATCAGGTTTTTTTAATTAAAACTTGATTTATAATCTTTAAAGGTGAAAAGTACGGGCCATAGTTTCAAGTCTTTGTCTCTCCTGGGAAAAATAGAAGGAACGGCTTTGTGTTTTATTGCCTTTCTACGGTTAAATCTTGTATCAGCACGTAATAAATAGGGGATGCGTATTGCATAGTTGCAAGTAAATAAGAGCAAGACTGTTTGGGATCGGACTGTTCAGAACTATTTGAACGTAGTGTATTTTTCAAATATAGTGGTTTTCAAACAAAATGCTGAAAACGGTACAATTTTTATTTCAAACCGTGTTGTTCTTATTTACCTTAAAAATGGCTCACTCATTTAATGGATCTATTCTAGGTACTTGGTTATTACTGACACAGCTTTTTAGAGGGGGGGGAAATACCAGCTTTTTCTAAAAATTATCTTAAAGAAAAAAAAAGCAGACGTTTTTTTTACTCCATAGTCATTTTTCAACTATCTGTTTGGGCAAAATTACAAAGTTAAACCGGTCAAGAAAACTACTCCCCCCCCCCCCCCGCTTTTCCACTTTTACGTCCGTCCACAAAGGGGGCGCTGAAAAAATTTTCAACCCTAAAGGGGGCGGTAGCTGTAAAAAGGTTGAGAACCACTGGTCTAGTTCATTTGCATACTATCAACCAGGATCATTTCCCCGACTCTCATGCGGCAGAGATGAGTTCTTCCGTCACTGATGAACAATCATCCGTTTACGAACTGGCAGAAGATATTATTTGCGAAAATGAAGACAAAGATTGCTATGCCGATAGTGCAAAGATTCATAAAAAGAAGCACACGCTTCTAATACACCCAGCAGATTCAGTTTTAAGTTCCTTTAAACTTAAATCGTTTCTTCATCAACGCCTTGATCCAAGGAGACACAACATCCCCATTTCTTCATCTAGGCATATCAGATATGGTGGTCTAGCCATCGATTTTAATTCACTGGAGGACAAGTTAAGGCTCGAAAATTTACTTCATGAGATACCGGAGATAAAGTCCAAAATCAGGACCAAAAATCCAAAAGGTACCTCCCTTCGTGTCATCATCAGAGGTGTACCTGACTCTTTGACGGAAGATGACCTTTCGCACCTTGTCTTTCAAGACTTCATTGGAGACGCTTCCTATAAAATTATTGCAAAACAACATTGTAACTACAACCGAATTAACTACATTCTTGCCTGTGAAGCGAGTATTTTCAACCATCTCATGCAGTGCGAGTTCTTACAGAATGGTTTTGAAACCAACAAGATCCGTGAAACATATGGCGTCAAAAGATGCACATTTTGTCAACGCTTTGGTCACTCTTACCAGCAATGTAAAGAGCTCAAGCCTTCATGTGCTCATTGTGGATTGCATCACAATTCTAGTGACTGTTCTTCCTCCCATCTTTCCTGCGTTAACTGCTTCAATGCCAAGAAAATGGTCTATGACCACCCAGCTTACGATAAAAAATGTCCAGTCTTTGCTTCCTTTGTTAAAAAATATATCAGGCACATCAACTATGAGTAATCCTACGCTTTCCACCGCTTTATTCTGTATCCAAATCAATCTTGCTCATTCCAATCCGGCTCTTCTTCAGCTTCAAGAATTCTACACTCTTTGTCCATTCGATCTCGTCCTTTGCCAAGAACCATACGTCACTAATGGTATAATTCCCTTCAAGATTCAGTGGAATTCCTTCTGTTCGCTCAATAATAAAGCAGTTATTTTCATTACGAACAAGAACATTTTCCCTACAGTTATTGTCGCTGAGCAAAATTTCATTGCTCTTTCTATAAGCACCGAAAAAGGTGATATTATCTTTATCTCTATGTACATCTCTCCATCAGAGGACCCCAACCCTGCCATTTTACTTTTGGAGAACTTCCTCCACACTTACTGTTATCATAAGGTTTTCATAGGTGGTGATTTCAACGGTAAAAATACAGTGTGGGGAAGTAATTTGAGAGACTCCCGTGGCCGCTTACTCTATGAAGTTTTCACGAAATACTCTATGAATATCCTTAATATCGGCAACAAAGTTCCTACCTTCCTTTCCTACGACGAGACCAGAAAAGGTTTTCCAGATCTTACTTGCTGCTCCTCTACTCTACTCCAAGATATTTCCAATTGGGACATTTTATCTGAGGACTCTCAAAGTGACCACCGTTACATCAGAACAAGATTCGACTTCAAGCTTCCCACTAGCCCTTACAACCGATTCAAAACAGCCCATGGTCATTACCAAAAGTTCGGCTTTCTCATTCATCAGTGGTTAAATATTCACCCTTTCCACGCTGTTCACGACAAAGCCTCCTTCAACAGCTACCTTTCCGCATTTATCTCACAAATTCAATCTTCAATGAGTAAATGTTTTAAGAACATCACTATTAAAACCAACAACCTGAAACTTCACTGGTGGAACAATGAGCTGAAGACTCAGAAATCAAAGATTAAAGCCCTTCGAAGGCTGTATGACAGAGCTCATGATCCCGAAAAGCTGGAACTGTTTATCAAAATTAAAAAGGAAAACGCACTGTACAGAAAGAATATTGTCAACGCAAAACTATAGAAGCATGGAAGACGTTTTGCGCTGACTGCACTGCTCCCTATAGTATGCCATTCAGAATTGCCTTCAAAGGCCTCCGTACCAGATTTAACCGTATTACAAAGCGAAACTTCCTGTCGTCCTTTGACAATATCGACAACATCATCAAAATAATTTCTGCGTCAAAACGGATACTCCTAACTCTCTTGAATTTCCTTCCTCATCCAGCGACAACGATTACAACACTCAAGTGCCTAACATCCACCCCATTCAACTTTTTAAAATTATCCACTCGTTTCCAACGAAGAAAGCTGCAAGACCTGATGGTATTGACTTCAACATCATTCGTTTCCTTTATTATAATTTTCCGGATCTCATCTTTAGTATCTTTAACTCGTGTCTCAAATTTAAACTATTCCCTCCCATTTTCAACAATTCTATGATTGTTTTTATTCCTAAAGATGGCAAAGATCTTTCTGATGCAACTAACTATAGGCCAATTTCTCTGATTAATTGCTTTGGGAAAATCCTGAAAAAGATTATCGTACAGAATATTTATAGTGGTATCTTAAACAATCCAAGATTCTCCAGGAAACAATACGGATTTGTGAAAGGGAAATCCACTACAGACGCACTGCAGAGCATCAAGGACAAAATTAATGAACTCAGAGCCGACGGTAATTACGTTGCCTTTATCACCTTTGATATCACTGGTGCATTTAACTCCATTGAATACCATACTCTGTTTGAAGAATTTCTAAAATATGATATTGATCCAACCTTTACTTCTTTTATTTTTCAATCTATTACTAATAGGAATTTTAAAGTATGGACACCAGGACACACTGCTTCTTATACCCTTCTGAAAGGATGTCCCCAAGGATCCTGTCTTAGCCCATTATTATGGAACATTTTAACGAACATTCTCCTGAACTACCAGTTTCCTCACAATGTTTATGTCCAGGCATACGCAGATGACATTGCGTTCCTCATCTCTGGAAGCACCAGAAAATGTCTCGAAGACACTGCGAAATTTTCCTTCAACCTTTTCAATACTTGGATTTCTAAACTTAATCTCTCAATAGCACACTCCAAGACCTCAGCCCTTCTTTTCGGCAAACAAACCAACTCTTACCACATTAAATGTAACTATTCCATCAGACTTAAAAGGGCTCCAACATTCAAGATTGGCGAACACTCTATTCGATTCAAAGACTCTCTCAAATACCTGGGTGTTGTTTTTGATTATAATCTCACCTTCATCCAGCATCTCTATCACCTGCGGACTAAGATCCATTCCGCACTGCAAAAGTTCTGTCGAATTTCGAATCTTCAAGGATACCTCTCTTCAAGCATCTTAAAATTTATATACCAAAATGTCATCTTAAAGATAATTGACTATGCAAGTGGTATCTGGTTTGACAACATTCCTAAATCTTCCTTCAAGCTACTATCTTCAATGCAAAGGCCCTTTCTCCTTAAAATTTCTAAGTGCTTCCGAACTGTCTCAACAGACATGCTTGATATTCTTACCGGTATACCTCCTCTCTATATCCAATTGAAGTACACTGCTATCGCTTACAAAACTAAAAGACTCCACATTAACTCAGAGATCAACGACCACATTCTTCAAGCCGAAGACTACGAATTTACTTCTAGGTACCAACATAGCTATAATACCAATTTTCACCAATTCATCCTGCCTCTCACTATCACAGAATCAAATGATGATCGTACTATCAATATTTATACAGACGGCTCTAAAACCGATGCCGGTACCGTAAAGTCGGGTTACTTGGACCCTAGGGGGTTACTTGAGCCCATTACAGTAAAATGATAAAATCTAGGTTTGGTACTTATTAGTTGAAGACTTTCACGTAGTTTCTCGTTTCTCCGCAAGGTAGAAGCACTCTGCAATATCTAACGCTAGTACCAAACCCAGATTTTATCATTTTACTGTGGGCTCAAGTAACCTCCTTGTGGGTCCAAGTAACCCGACTTTACGGTACAGCGTGTGCTTTCGTCGCCTTAAAGGAAACGGACGTATTATTTTCAAACTCCAAGACTCTTCGCCCCAACAACTCAGTTTTCAGGCCGAAATCCAAGCCATCCATCTTGCTACTGATTGCATCCAAGATATATACGAGTCATCCCACGTCAAGTGATCCAAAATCTGAGAAAAATTTTACCTTACATTTTTGTATTTCTTACAAATTTGGCTCATCAATTGTACCCCTTGAGGTAATTAAAAATCTCAATTTTTAGATTTTTATCTCTATTATTTTTTCATTTATGAGACTTTGAACTTTGGAAAAACCCTCGTTTTTCCATGGATAAGGGAAGATAAAAGTGACCATAACTCGACACCAAATATAGATAGAACAATTTGGTAAATGGCATTTTAAAGTACGTTAGTTGCCGCTTAATATGATATGCAACATGACTAATTTGATAAAAGTTTCCTTTTTCAAAAAATGAAATTTAAATTTCAAATTTAAATTTCTCGAAAAACATACAATGAATTTTTTTCAAAAAATTTTCAAAAATTTTTGTATATTTTATCAATGTTTGTACAAATTCGAGAGATCGCTCCCTCAATGACGTCATGAAACAATGCAAAATCTTGATTTTTCAAAACGTCATAACTCGGTCAATTTTTGTGGTAGAAGAGTGATTTTTTTTTAGTTTTAAACGTTACAGTGTCAAGAATGTTTTACTAAATATGATTGATAGGACTGGGGGGCTATATAAAAATTTAAATTTCGTAACTCTTTCAAAATTTGATTTTTTGAAAAACATTGAATAGACCCAAAATTCCTTTCGTAATTTGGAGATTTTTTCCTAAATAAACTATATGCTTATCTCCAATCGGTTTAGAAATTAGCTATTGGTCCACGATTGGAGTGAACACCCTGTATATTGTTTTTCGGACGAAGTGTTTCTTTTCGATCCGAACTTCAAAGTGTACTTCCATTCAATATCTGAAATTTAACTTTATGATTCATTTCATCTCCTACCCCAGCACCAATCTTCAATTTTGAAGGGAGAAAATAAATGGGTCGCCCCAAGATCATAGCAAACAGCAAAATAACACTGTTTCTCCTTGTTCTCATTGTTTTTTCTATTCTTTTCGCACAAAGCTGAAAATAAATAAAAATATCAGATCATATGTCTGTGTCCCCATAACTATCTTCCCAAATTATCTAGTGTGCAGCTGTTATTTAATTTTTTTAATTGTTTGTGTTCTTTTTCATTTTGTTGTGAAGGAAAGTAATGCAGCAAGATATATCTATATACATATATTAAACAAACACTGCTTTTTTGATCATAACCTCTCATGTTGTTTAACTTCTGTACAGATTGCTCCTCCCCTTTTCCTGCCTTCCCGCTCCAAACTTTTATTTTTTTATCATCCCGCAAACCCCATTTCAAAGCCTTAGTCTCTACTGATGTCTGGTACTGTTTCAGTTTGTTCTGTTTGTTACTCTTTCCTGTTGGCTCATGAGCTTTGTCCAATAAGAGAAAGGAAAGGCAGTGATGGGGACTGACATATAACCTGATACTTTGATTTATTTTCAGTTTTGTGTGAAAATAATGGGAAAACATTATGAGAACAAGGGGAAACAGTGCTATTTTGCTGTTTGCTATGATTGGGGCGAACCGTTGCTTTTCTTCCTCCAAAATTGAAGATTGGTGCTTGGGGAGGGGATGAAATGAATCATAAGTTTAAATTCAGATATTAAATGGAAGTACACTTTGTGAAGGTCGGATTGAAAAAAGAAACACTTCGTCTGAAAAACAATATATACCTAGGGGGAAAATAATACTTAAATCAAGGTGAGACGATCCCAGGTGAGACGTCATATTAGTGTAGCGTTAATGGTATATTTGTGTGGGGGAAGGGTTTTACTTTGCCTTGTTATAAGGAAACCCATTTACCAACTTTAAATAAGTTTACTATTCATTTTGTATCAAAAAAGGTTTTTTTTAGCATTTGAAACAGTCTGGGGGAAAAATGGTTGGGTAGGGAAGGAAGGGAGGGGGAGCTGACCAATTTACAAGTTAATGCTAGCTCACTTACCTAGAATAAAAATGATAGTCAATTCAATCCCCAGGTTAGATGTCATAATAGTACAGCGTTAATGGTATATTTGGGTGGAGAAGGGGATACTTCGTCTAGTTATAAGGAAACCCATTTACCAACTTTAAATAAGTTTACTATTCATTTTGTATCAAAGAGTTTTTTTTAACATTTTGAACAGTTTCGAATTAAAAAAGAGTGGTTGTGCGGGGGAGGAAGGAGTGAGGGGGTGAACCTGACAATTCTATAAGCTGCTCATGCCAGCTCACTTTAAACATATTCATGCTTGTTTACTACTTTTTAGACCATCACAAGCAAGATAACTTAGTATTTAAATAAATAGAATCTAAAAAATATCATTTTTTTCCTATACAGTTTTATTCAAAAATTCAAAAAAATATGATCCCATTGAGATCCCAATCTAAAAATTTGTACAAACATAGATAAAATACACAATAATTTTTGAAAATTTTTTGAAAAAAATTCATTATATGTTTTTCGAGAAATTTAAATTTGAAATTTAAATTTCATTTTTTTAAAAAGAAAATTTTTATCAAATTAGTCATGTTGCATATCAGATTAAGCGGCAACTAACCGTACTTTAAAATGCTATTCACCAAATCGTTTTATCAATATTTGGTGCCCAGTTATGGTCCCTTTTACGTTAACTTATCCATGGAAAAACGAGGGTTTTTCCAAAGTTCAAAGTCTCATAAATGAAGAAATAATAGAGATAAAAATCTAAAAATTGAGACTTTTGATTACCTCAAGGGGAAATTTGAAAGAAATATAAAAATGTAAGGTAAAAAACGTTGAATCACTTGACATGGAATGACCCATACGTAGAAAATAATTTTGTTAACCATAAATTCCACATCAGGTCTGATAGCTTATCTGCGATCAAAGCCCTCCTCAGCCATGAACCCATTTCCCTTTCAATTTTTCAACTCCAATCTAAGCTTATTAATCTCCGCCACATAGTCACCATTTCATGGATAAAGGGCCACTCCAATAATACAGGAAATGATTTTGCCGATCAACTTGCCAAGGAAGCAACAAAATCAGCCGTCAATCTCATAACTTCGTTCCCAGTTGGTCAACTCAAAAAAGACTTAAATGCTTTTCTACTCCAAGACTGGCAGTCTTACTGGGACCTTTCAACCAAAGGTCGCTGGACCTATGACATGTTTAAGACGGTATCCTTGTCCAGACTCCATAGTTCTTCCATAAGCCATTTAATCACCAACCATGGGCACACTCATTCCTACTTCTACAAACGAACTCTCCTCAGCTCTCCCAACTGCATTTGTGGCGAATTTGGGGATTTTGAACACTTCGTCTTCCACTGCAGGTTTACGTCGGCGTTTCATCTAGTGCTTTCTACCAATCTAAGAGCACAATGGAAAAGTTTTCTCTTAGTCGACAAGAAGGCCTACAAAAACGCATTATCCCTAATTGACTTTCTTTTCAAAAACAAGCAGCTTTTTTTTCCAGAATTACCATAGTGCTTGGACTCTTACCACCTTGTTCCCATCGTTTGTTCCCTTGTTTGTTTTCCTTTTTATTCTATGTCAATTTATGTATCTAAGACTATTCAAAATTTATGTAACCTACTCCATGTGATTCTTTATGTATTTTTATTTTTATTTATTTTTTATTTATTTATTTTTTAATTTTAAATAAACACGTACGTCATACAGGGCAAACCAAACCGAGAAGATCTTGCAATCATTCGGGCCCTGAGTGATGGCGCTTTACCATCCACGACACAACGTTGTGTTTTCCCGGATTCCAGCCTGCCTATAACATGCAATGGCATGGATTCCGGTAAATCACGTTGTTGAGACATTCTCAAGTAACCTTCTCTCCAAAAAAATGTAAAAAAACTACTGCGCTATCGAATTTAACAGTTGCGGCAATAAAACAGACGTTTTTGCAACATCTCGATTTCCGCACTTATCTCCTTTTTCTGGTTTTTGGCCTCATTAACTTTAATTTGTTCAAAAATTATCTTAATCCGTTTCCTGGTAGGCTTTAAATTAAGAACGATTCATTTTATGTTGCTTATTGGTAAGGCTCGACGGATGCATCGGCCAGGCCGATGCATCGGCACCGATGGTTGAACTTTTTTTCATCGGCCATCGGCATCGGCCGCCGATGCTAACATGGAAAAAACATCGGCCCATCGGCCTCAAAAATATCTAAATGCCGATGCAAAGCCGATGGTTTTGTTTTTTTTTATTTTTTTTTCTTAAGAGGGAATTCTATTTTCTCTATTTTTTTTTCTCTTCACAATTAAAAGTATGTTCAGCATGTGGCTTGAAATCGGGCAGCAAATGGGACCAATACAGTTCTGGGTTTTGGAATTTTCCGAATCGAGCAGATACCGAAATTTTCACAACGCAGCAGACATTTTCCTAGTGATCGCTTTGATGCGAATTTTAAGAATTACAGTAAAACCTCCGAAGAACGAAACCGGAAGTTTTGTCCGTTATTGGGAGGTGTTCGCTATTAGGGAGGATTATGCTATTTCAGATTTTACCTATTAGTTTAATGCAGAATTATTTTATTGAAAATGTACCATTTCCATCTTGCACTACGATACTGATAATTCGTGTATTATTTACTATAACTCGCTTGAGCTCATATCATTTTACCTTTGCACTTTTAAATGCTAGCGTGCCTTTTCATTGCAATTATTTGACACCCCCCCCCCCCACCCCCTTCTCTTTTACAGTATCTTTCTATTAGAAGCATAGTTCGCCTGCCTATGCATTTTTCTTCATTGTTCTATGTTAATCTATGAGATATTTTCATCGACGGCCTCTATAACTTACTATCATATACTCATTACTCAAGTCTATGATATTTAAAATATATCAGGGGTGGGATACGGATGGATACAATTTCGGAGCAGCTAAAATTCTGTTTTGGAAAGGAAAAATAATTATTTTGGAGCATACTGGAGGGAAAAAAACACTGTCTTGGAGCAGGCTGAAGCAGGAGAATTACAATTTTAGCGCGACTGAAGCAAAAAAGAAAAAAGAAAAAAAAATAATAATGCCATTTTGATGCAAGATTCAGTAAAATAAAAAATCAAACTAGGAACAAAAGTAGCAAAAAAAAAAAAGGTGCAAGCTCACTCTTTTTTTTTCATAGTTATTTATTTTTTAACAAAATAAGTTATGTAACTGTCGCAGCTTTTAACGAACATGCAAACATTTCTGTTCATACATTTTAAGTGTAGCAAAATTCAAGCTATGACTTAGTGTTGTGATTTATCTGTTGCCTTTTTAGCCTACTTTCCCACTAAAAAAAACGAAAAAAGCATTAAAATTGGTTTAATGCATCATAAAATTATCACCAGGTCCAAAAAAAAAAAGGTCAAACAGAAATAAAAACACTTAAAAAAAATCGAAAAATTAAAATTTGGAAAGTAGGGTTTTGAGATGGGGAATTTGTGTGTCGGTCTGCCCCCCCCCCCCCCCCCAATAATTTTTGAGTGAAAATTCCGATTTGAACAAACTTTTTTTTTTGTTGGAAAGATCGCCGTGAGTACTGTTCATTAGGGTGGAGCGAAAAAAATGAATTTTTGATTTTCGTAAACGGGTACCTTTCATTTACTGTGAATGAGGATAAGTAACAATTCTGTGAAATATTTCACTTTTGCGACGTCATCTTTAGTCTGCGCATTTGGCCTAAAGTTTTGACATTTTAGATTTTTTTTAGATTTTTCAAATTTTTTAAAAAAATATTGCAAATGGTAAAACTAGTGACGGGTGGTTATTAAATGGAAGAAAAAGGTTTGAAATATACAAAAAATTTTTAAAAATCATTTCAGATTATGATTTCAGTCTGCGCATTAGGCCCAAAGTTCATCAAATTTTCAGAAATTTCCGATATTTTCAATATTAGCAGACATTTTATAATTCAATATTTCCTCTCAATATTTACTAAAAGTGCCTTCAAAACATTTTCTTAAACATTTTGTTGTTTCTTTGAACTACTCAACTCTATGCTTGCTCATTGAAATTACCCAGGACTCACCACGAGGAAGTGGCCGCACTTTGGGTGCCACTCGCGCTCCCCTTGCTTCCAACAGCTGAGAGCACACACTTACATTTCTTAGACAAGTCAGAAACAATAAATTGTTTCTTTGAGTAGGAAATTGTTTGCATTGGTTTTGATGGATGCACTACAAAGACAGGAAAATAAAGGTGCAATACGAAAACTGGAAGAAAAACTTGGTAGACCTCTATAATGGAACATTTGCCAATTACATTTGAATGAACTTAATATGCTGCATTTTTTGCAAAAGCTAGATGAACCTACCAGTGGACCAAAGTGATTTTTGGGCCTGTTAGAAGAAGCTAAACATGTGATACTTTCAAATCAGTTCAATATGAACCAATAAAATTTGTCATTGATCAGATTGATTTTGACAATAAAAATGGTTCAAGTACTGAGCAACAGTAACTTCATGAGATGAGCAAGGTAGTTTTGACTGGGAAAATATCCAAAAAAAATGTGAAACAGAAGTTCAAGACAGCTTTCCCTAGTCAGATGTTGACTACAGCAAACAATCTTTAGACTATAATTTTTAAAAGAGTTCATAACTTTCGCGGGTGAAAGTGTCCTTGCTCTTTTAGGATGAAGTACAGAAGTTACTAATTTAGCTATGAATTTGTGTGAGATTTAAAGATTATCTCTCCGGGAAAAAGCAGAAAATTGTATTCACATCTATTCAAAACAATTTATACTTTGCATTGCACCCAAGAAATATGCTGTTATCAAATGTATGTATGTTTGTTCCTTATACAAATCCTGTTTTCGTCGGATTTTCAACAAACTTGGCACAGAGGTTCCCTGATGCATTAGAATTCACATAGGCAGAGGTTTTGAAATTTTAAAAAAATCCAAAAAGCCCAAAATTCAAATCTTTTGTCTCAAAATGGCCATTTTCTTCCAATTTTGAATAGATAGAGTAATAGAGATAAGACTTTAAGCACACAAATTGATGTAATTGATTAAAATGTAACACATTTAAATAGGAGTATTTTCCTACAAAGATTACGATCAACAATGAATTATCCATTTAAGGCTCAACTATTTCTTTTTAGCATGAAATAAGTTTTATATTCCCATGTGGATAGAATTCATTCAAATATTTTTTAGAGCTATGTTGTATTAATAAGCACCCGGGCAACGCCGGGAAATAATCTGGTTAGTTCATAAGAGAGAGCATATAAAGAAACTTGTTTTAAATCGTATTATAAACGCTCAATCTGGAAAACAAACAAGCAAACAAGCGTTCTCACGCTTCAGATCCCAATAAAATAGACAAAAATCTATTTTCATACATTACATACATAAACCAAAAGTCAGTATACATCGATATGATTTCCTGCCATGATGTGGAAATTACAAAGCTACCTTTTACAGGTAATTTAACAACACAATATTTACAAAGATTATGGAAGCTGAGAATTTAAATATGATTTCTGAATGCGCTCTTTTTAAACTGCCATTCAAGACTCAATCAGTGAAAGAGCTGTCAATGAAAGAGCTGTCAAATAGGTTACAAGCTCTTCAAAATTGGTATGTAATCACAGGAAAAGAAAAAGTTTAGTAAAAACGAGGATATCTGACAGAAATATTTGATCAATTTACGACACAAAGGAACAATTAAATTGTTAAAGACGTATCTAAGAAATGTAAATACGTGCTTGCATTGGTTGGAAGGAAGGGTTCACGTGTAGGACTAGAAGTGCGGTCACCTCCTCGTGGTGAGTCCTGGGTAGTTCCACATGAGCTAGCGAAGAGTTGCAGGGTTCAAAGTAATAACAAAATGAATAAAAACAAGTTTGAAGACACTTCAAGTGAATATTGAAAGGAAATACTGAGTTAAAAAATGTCGAAAATATCAGAAATTTTGGGAAATTTGATGAACTTTGAGCGCAGTGCACGAACTGAAATAATAATCTAAAATGGTTTTAAAAAATTCTTTGTATATTTCAAACCTTTTTCTTCCATTTAATAACCACCCGTCACTAGTTTTATCATTTGCAATATTTTTTAAAAAAATTTGAAAAATCCAAAAAAAAAATCAAAATTTTCAAAACTTTAGGCCAAATGCGCAGACTAAAGATGACGACGCAAAAGTGAAATATTTTACAGAATTGTTACTTATCCTCATTCACAGTAAATGAAAGGTACAGTCATAGAAAAAAAAAACGAAACACTCTGAATTATTCGGCTGCTATACTTGCCAAGAACAAAAGAAAGGTGTCTTCTGACATGGATTAAAGTCTTCTTTAAAATTATGTGAGTAAAATTTTGATAAGGGGCTATATACAAAGTGAAATGAACTCAAAGTCTGAAATTTCAAATGGGAACCCCTACATTTGGTTACATAATTAGGTGCGGAGGGCCAAAAGTACGCCGGGTACCAAGCGGCATCATTTTAGGACCAGTAGAACAAAAGTTATGACCGACCAAAGATTTAGGGACCACCACCACATTTAAAAGGCTACTTTCAAGGTCGAAATTTACAGAGAGTAGACAAATCATATTTTTTCGATTAAATTACCTAAAGCTACTCGCAATAATACGTTTGCTTTTCGTAATTAATAAAAAATTCTCGGGTTTTGTTAAAGTTATAATATTTTTTTGAAATTTCGAAGAGAAAACCCTACTGTGTAGAGTTCAAGGGAAAAACGCAACATTCTATCTTTTTGATTAAACAAAGATGGATGCATATTTTTAGCTACGCACTAACCGTTGCACCACACACCTTTTGGAGAGAGGTTACAACTTTAAAGTAACCTCTTGTATTTATACAAACTACAGTATTAGGATCGGCAAAAATGTTAAAACCGTGGCTCAGAATTTAAAAAAAGTCTAATCTTCACAAATTATTCCAAATAACCTTTCGAGACACCACAGTTTTCCATGAAAATCAAGTGTCCACGTAAAAAGTTTTCTGAATTGCTACATGTTGCATGAATGCAGACTTCTGACTAATGGACAAAAAAATATGATTGTCTACTAGTTTTAAAATATACTCAGCAGTTTTATTAGCGTTTCGCTTTCAACATATTATAACTGTTGAAAACTAAATGCTATATAAAAATGCTGAGCATGTTCTGCAACTGGTGGATAAGCATATTCCTCTTTCTTTGCATAGAAATTCCCTGCTATTGTTTCAGTTTGCACAGTTGTATATGGTCCCTAAAAATGGTTCTTTTAGCATATATCAAAAACTACTGGACATTTTGAGCTCCCATTTTGGATTCTCATTTGAAACCCCTTCTAGATTGTTTCTCCATCAAAATATTATATGGTTCCAGATCATCTCTTTTTCAAATATTAATTTCAAAATTCATAAAAAATTCAAAATTTTATCTGAGAGGAAGTCAATGACGTTTTTATTGTTGGGTTGGTTCATACTTCGATATAAAAAATCAAACTTTGCCGTACCTATCGTGGTTTAGGTAGTATATGCCCAAGTATCAAAAATATTTTTAACATTACGGGACGGTTTTTTCTCAGTTCAATTGTAAAGCAACGGCTGGAGCAAATTTAAAACGATTTGGTATACAAAGTTAAATGATGTTGCTGATCACAAATATGCGATAAAAAAGGGGGGTTTTCATAGAAAATTTTAAAGTTGATGCCGATTTTTATATGAAGACGACCCCTTAACAACAATTTACCAATAGAAGTTTATAGAACACATTATTCCTGAAAAAATAACATATTACACGTGTCTCTAGTGTTAATAGTCTTTGAATAAGAGCGAGTGTTTCGTTTTTTTTCCCTATGACTGTACCTGTTTACGAAAATCAAAAATTCATTTTTTTCGCTCCACCCTACTGTTCATTCCCATGTTTGATTTTTCGATTTGAACAATTTTTGGTGCAACTTCGAACCGTTCAAACAACCTGTCCCGCGATACTAACTTTTTAGTGAACAGTCCGATTTTAACAATTTTTTTTTGTTCGAAAGATCTCAGCAAGGATACTTCATTACCGTATTTAAATTTCAGATTTAAACAATTTTTTGTTCAACATTGAACCGTTCAAACAACCTTTCCCCACCTAATAACTTTTAAGTAAACAGTCCGAATTGGATAAACTTTTTTTTGTTCGAAAGATCTCGGCGAGGACACCCCATTCCCATATTTCGCTTTTTAATTTGAACCATTTTTCGTTCAATATTGAACCGTTCAGAAAAAGACTCAACATTGCACCTACGGAGAAATTTAAGTTTTATGTAGATCCTGAACTTAAATGCGGATTTCCTTCAAACTAATTTTGTTAGAAAATGGTTTTGATTTCTTATGTATGTGAAGTACTTTTCTGAATAAGCTGCAGGGAGGACTCTGCTTTCGACTACTTGACTCTGACTCCGACTCCGCAAACATGGCAGAAATGCAGGCTCAGAAAAAAATGACCCACGCCTACCATTATAATTTTAGAGCTTTCGACTTCGACTGACGAATCTAATTTTTTAAAACCGACTCCGACACCGAATCTTCGACTCCAACTCCGCCAATATGGTAGAAATACAGGCTCGGAAAAAAAGACCAAGTAATACTATTAGAATTTTTGTGCCTTTGACTCTGACTCTACCTGTCGACTGCGACTGATGACTCCGACTTTTCAACCCCAACTCTGAATCATCCACTCTAACTCTGACTCAGCAAACATTGCAGAAATGCAGGCTGGGAAAAAATGACTTACTCTTACTATTAAAAGAAACAACCGTGCAGACGATTTTTTTCTTCGTTTATTCATTTGTTTTATTTATTACTATTTTATTTTCGCAGACGATTTTGTGTCTAACAAAAATTACTCATTTAAGAGAACATTTTATTATTTATTTAATCAATTATTTGTTTTTAATTATTGGCAACGGATTTAAAATGAAAATCGAGACATTTTTTTAGGAACGAGTGTTTTTTTTTTTTTTGGTTTGATAAAATGTGTGTTGATTTGCTTCCTATTTTTAATTCTTTTTTTTAATAATTAATTAATTTTTCTACGGAAGAACCATAAAAGCTGCATTGTTTAAAAGATGCAACAACTTTTTTTTTTTTTTTTCGTTTACTTTTTATGGTTTTTAGAAATCAGCTTTATGTGGTAAAAAGGTACGTTTGACATAATTTGTTGTCTCAGATAATTAAAAGAATATTGATCAGATGCTAGAATACCGATGTCGATGTACGGAAAAGTAGGCTCGTTTACTTCTTGATAGAACTTCTTGTTTTGTTTAACTTTATGGTTTAAAAATATCTTCAAGAACTTTTCCACTCACACAGTGTAATTTGTTGACTGGTTCAATGTTTTTTTTTTTTTTATGATTAAGGGGGTCTGGGACACAAAAATCGTCAACTTTTGCATTTTTTTTTTATTATTTCAAAAAAAATTCTGTTTTCTTCTCTTTAAAATGAGGTTTGAATCTTGTTCCTATCTTAGTTAGAACGGAAGATATGATAATTTAATGTAGCCGTCAGGCAACTGTTGCCACAGCAATGACTTCCCTTAAAATGCGTTTTTCGCCATGATGCAATTTTTCCGGATCTTTTGAATTCAAATTCTTATAACTCAAGAACTAATAAGGATAACGTTTCCAAATTTGGAGAACAACTTTTGCAAACAGTTTACTTGAATTTCTATTCGGCAAATTAAAAAAAAATTTTTTTTTCAAAAACTATGATTTTTTGAAAAAAAAGTACCTTCGAATTTTTCGAAATTTTTACTTAAATATTTTTAATTTTTTTTTAAATTATTATTTTTAAAATTGCCGAATACAAATTAAAGCTTATATATTTGTGTTCATATTGAAGAAAAAAAAATGAAAATTGCTCAAGAATATTTTTAGTTTTTGCGATTTAAAGCGACCCCCTTTTTTGAAAAAAATTTAAATTAAAAAATTGAAAAAAAGTTTTTTTTGTCATGTATGTGATGATTTTGCTTATTAAACAGATGGTGAATTAGTGTAAAAAATTTCAAAATTCTAACCTGTTTAATAATTTTTTTTTCAAGATGTGTCCCAGTCCCCCTTAAACAACATAATGGGAAGTTCTGTTACCAAGTTTGGTGTATCTAAATCCACATATTATTACTGAAGTCTTTTTGTTTTTTTTTTTTTTTTTTTTTTTTTTGTGTATGTTAAACAATAAAGCAGTGGACTATTACTAAACAGTGTCCGTTTCAAATTTTTATCTCAAACGTTTTCGTACATGTACGTGGAACTTAATTCATGAATAAAAGAGTATATATTGCGAGCCGATGCGGAATTTCTTTACAGAGATTCATGTTACAAATCGACAATTTTAATGGGAATTTTGTCAAATACCGCCCAGCCGTATACCGAATTCAGCATCTTATTTTTTCTCCATCTTTGTTGTATCTTTCTTTGTTAGTTATAAAATACTTTGCGATTATATCACTCAGTTGGCACCAATTTATGATATTAGTCTGCATTGAAATTAAAATTGATTCGTCAAAAAAAGAAAAAGTAAAAGTAAAAAGCACATTTGGAACATTGGATTGCAGCTGAGAAAGTTTCTGCATGACTACGCCTAGTACAAATGGTACGAATGAGTTCTCAACTTACTGCGTCTCTCTCTTATATAATTTTTGTCGAGTGGTAGTTAAACAGAAATTTAGGCCCAAAATCTGAATGACTGAAAAAGAAGTAGAATGAAATGAATATATGACCCATCAAATCTCTTATAAAACATTTATTTTTCTAATCATTTGATTTTTTTACCATCGGCCATCGGCATCGGCCATCGGCCGATGGAAGAGGAAAAAAATCGGCCATCGGCCATCGGTCAACTTTGAACAATCGGCCAACAATCGGCATTGGCCCATCGGCCAAAAAATGCCATCGGTCGAACCTTACTTATTGGTATACATCTTTGCTTAATTTTGTTAAAACAATGTGCTCCTCTAATTGTTTTGAGCAGTCTACCCAGTATGTCATGAAATTTAATTTATTAAGTCATTGAACAATAAATTAGGTATGTGATGAAAACAAGAAATAGAATTTCTCCGATGCCTGAGCATTATGCATTCATAATTATAAAGCACTAAACAATTTCTTGAAAAATCAATTAAAATAGAGGAGTTCTAAATATTTATCTCATAAGCAATACCCAATCTTGTAATTATGATATTCCTGATTGGCTCTAAAAAGGAGAATACCCCTGTTTTTTGTTGCTTTATTAAACTCATGTTTGTGAAAATTGCAACACCATGAAGGAATCGTCATAATTGAATGAAATTTAATACACAGCTGAGTGATAGTTGTACAAATAAATGTTTAAACTTAGAAAGAGCCAACAAACAACAAAAAAAAAACATTAAAATTAGTATTTTGTGTAGTCACCACGCGCTGCAATAAGTGCTACTACGCGACGTGGCATGGAATCAAACAAATTTTTAATGTCTGCCTGATCAAGAGCATTCCATACTGTTTGTATGCGTACCCAAAGTTCGTCTGTAGAAGCAACAGAACGAGGATGACGGCGAGACGCCGACCCACGAAATCCCAGACATGTTCAATCGGCGACATATCCGGGGAATACGATGGCCAGAGAAGAAGCTGTACCTACTGCGATGCAAGGAAGAATTGAACAGATCTAGCGACATCAGGGCAGGAATTATTCTGATGAAATACAGCGCCAGGCAAGCCTTGAAGGAAGGGGACAGCTTGGGGCTGTAGAACTTCACTGATGTACCGGTTGTTGTTCGGGTTACCCACAATTCGTAGCAATTGAGATCGTCCGTGATATGATATGGCACCCCAGGCCATGACTCCGGGTGTTCGTCCACTGTATCGTTCGATAATGCACTCTGAAAGGTGGCGTTTAATGACATAGCGTTAGACGCGAATGCGGCCATCATGGTACCACAAATTAAAGCGAGATTCGTCAGAAAACACAACATACTGCCAATCAGTACGGCAGTCCTTATGCTGATTGGCCCATTGTGGCAGCAGGCGGCGATGGTTTAGCGTAAGGGGGATCCTGTATACAGGAGTCCTTGCGCGCAGTCCACGCTGCAGCAGACGTCTACGAATTGATAAAGCAAACAATGAAATGCTTACTGTGCTGCTGTTACGCTGCACACGAGCGGCTACTTCACGATAAGACAATCCAACTTCACGAAGGCCGATGATCTTCCGCCGTTCAAACTCCGTAAGTTGTTGAAACCTTGCTCTTTTTTGTCGAAAAGGCATAAGCAACGTCTGAGCTAACGTTTATCACAAGCAGATAACCAACCACCTATACACGCATTGCTGCAGCCGTCTATTTATTCGGATAAATCCGGCGTTCAGAGGGCGCTGCTCAGCTTACGCATGCGCTACGAGTCTAAAATTCTAATCATTTGCATATCATACCCTACTTTGCATTTGATGAAAATTTCAGCCCATTCGCGCAAGTCCTTCATGGTGTTGCAATTTTCACAAACATAAGTTTATTTTATAGAAAATAGAAGGTATGCTTCATGGTATCTGTGAACTAGTATTATAATGAGTAAACTTATTCTTGTCAGTTCTTCTCAGTGCACGACACTTGCCAGTTTTGTAAAGATCAGTATGAGATTAAATTAGTTTTTAATTCTTCAAGCATTGCTTTATATTAAACTAGCTGACCCGGCCACGCGTTGCTGTGGCTAAGGTATGGGTTAAACTATAATGTTTCAATAGAAACGAAAAAAATTATTACCGTAATAGAGATCAACTTTATATAAATATGAATTTGAGATCAAAATATGAAAACAATTGAACAAAAATTTCAACAACAAAAGTTTGCTAGAAACAAAAAATCAACAAAAAATGTAGCATTTTAGTACTTAGAAATATTATATTCAAGCTTGTAACAATTGAGTTAAATTAAAATTTGCTAATTGCTATTATAACATTTTATTTAATTTAACATTTTATTTTTTAATAATGTAGGTAGGGTAGATAATTAACCAATATTATTTGTTATTTTTTGAAATATAAGCATTTTTAATTTCAGTTTAACTCAACACTAATCGGTGCACAATATTCTTTGTTAATCTGTCTCTTGTAAACAAACATAGATTGGACGGTTTTCCCACACGGGAGCAAGCGACCTATAGTTGCCCATGGGAAAAACATGGATTTTCTAAATATAAACCGCAAATTGACATTGTTTGTCCTTGGGACTTATTAATGGACATGGCTAAAGCCAAACGAACGGGAAACTGTAGCCTTTTGAAGGGTATTGAAGATTCTGACGGTGTCATTGGGATACATGGCAACAGAACTACTTCATCTTTAAACTTGCTAGTCAAAATGATTGCCTCAATAATGTTCCCGGTGATTTTTTTGATAACTAAACGCGTACCATAACGCGTTGCATAATCTCGGTGGATTTAAATTACGTAGAAGAACTATTGGTAAACCAATCTTTAACCGCAGATTATGTGGTGGCATTCCGGGTATGTTTAAAGAATTTTAGCCAAGAATACAGAAAATCTGGCAGCTAAATAGATAATTTGCAATAAAAAATATATTGCGGTCCTAAATTGAGATAAAAACTATCCTATCATTTAAGTTGGACCAAACTGAAACTGCGTGCAAATTTTGGTTAACAGCGGTTCAGTAGCTGAGGAGTTCATTGGACACAAACACAGAGACACGTAATTTTTATATATTATAAGAAAGATTATTACTTGTTTACTGCGCTCCAGAAACTGCCAGAACGTGTGCTTTATGTCGCTCAGCCATGGGGGTGTCAAAAAAGGCTTAGTAAAAAGGCTTAGCCAAGAACACAGAAAAGCTGGTAGCTAAATACATAATTTGCAATAAAAAATATATTGCGGTCCTAAATTGAGATAAAAACTATCCTATCATTTAAGTTGGACCAAACTGAAACTGCGTGTAAAATTTGGTTAAAATCGGTTCAGTAGCTTAGGAGTCCATTGGCCACAAACACAGGGACACGTAATTTTTATATATTAAGATATTACCTGTTTACTGCGCTTCGGAAGCTGTCAGAACGTGTGCTTTATGTCGCTCAGCCATGGAGGTGTCAAAAAAGGCTTAGTAAAAAGGTTTAGCCAAGAACACAGAAAAGCTGGTAGCTAAATACATAATTTGCAATAAAAAATACATTGCGGTCCTAAATTGAGATATAAACTATCCTATCATTTAAGTTGGACCAAACTGAAACTGCGTGCAAAATTTGGTTACAATCGGTTCAGTAATTGAGGAGTCCATTGGCCACAAACACAGGGACACGTAATTTTTATATATAGATAAAAGATATTACCTGTTTACTGCGCTCCAGAAACTGCCAGAACGTGTGCTTTATGTCGCTCAGCCATGGAGGTGTCAAAAAAGGCTTAGTAAAAAGGCTTAGCCAAGAACACAGAAAAGCTGGTAGCTAAATACATAATTTGCAATTAAAAATACATTGCGGTCCTAAATTGAGATAAAAACTATCCTATCATTTAAGTTGGACCAAACTGAAACTGCGTGCAAAATTTGGTTACAATCGGTTCAGTAATTGAGGAGTCCATTGGCCACAAACACAGGGACACGTAATTTTTATATATTAAGATTATTTATTTAATTATTTTGTAAATATTTAACTGTTAATAAGATAAAATGGAATTCGATGTTGAATTTAATAGCTTTTTATCACCATGCTCACTTAGTAGCCCATCAAGTGAAATTTGTCATAAAATATCCTACATCAAACGAAAATGCCTCATTTATTTTCTTGATATTCATGTGATATTCAAGAAATCCTGCAATTAAAAATATTAATACAGTCGAGCCCGCTTATTAGAATGTCGTTTAAAGGAATATCCAGCTTAATGTAATGAGTTTTCAATGTACCAAACTATTGAAATGCATTATTTTCATCCCGGATAATTGAATATCCCGCTTATTAGAATGTTTTTTCGTGGCAAAATGGCTATTCCATTAAGCGGGTTCAACTGTATCCCAATCACAAGATTGTGCATTGCTTATGAGATAAATATTTAGAGCTCCTTTATTTTAATGGAATTTTAAAGAAATTATTTAGTACGTTATAATTATGAATGCATAGTGCTCAGGCATCGGAGAAATTATATTTCTTGTTTTCGTCAAATGTCTAATTTATTATTCAATGTAATAAATTAAATGTCATGACTAGAGATGAAAATGGTCGGAAAAATCCGGAAACTTTCGAAAAAAAACGGGTTTTTTCCGTTTTTTCCGAGGAGGTTTATTTCCACTCCGGAAAAATTGAATTTTTCAAATCTTCAGTAAAATGAAATTAAAATTTTCAGCATAAAATGATAAATTTAGAAATTTATCATTCTTACGCTATTTTCTTCTTCACCTCCACCTCTCTCTCTTACCATAATAACCTCTTGCTTTGGTAATGCAAGTTGGACGATATTACAATTTGCCTATAGATCAAGGAGAACTGTTAGAGCTGAGAAATTTTAATATATGAACATTGTTAAAAAATAAAACTTTAACTTAAAGTTCAAATTTTAATCCAAAAAATATTTGATCACACTTGTTGAATGCATATGCATATTTATATACTCATATTACCAGTTTAAAATTCGTTTCAACTTTTCAAAATTTCAACCAACACTTACCTTTGCTCTCAAGGGTCAAATGCAGCCTCAGGGAAAATTTATTGCTTGAGTAGAACCATTATAGATATTTAAAGAGTTTTACCCTTCAAACGTGCGTTTGTTTAGAAAACAAAAAATGATTATGGCAATTTTGTCGCAAGCAGATCTTAAATACAATTCTTGCTAGTTCTTATTACTTTGAATCTATTATACTATAATTACCTTTTAAAAACATTGAGCAAGAAACTTTACTAAAAAGTTTTGAAAATAGTACAGATTTTTTATTGTTATAAATTTACATAATCAGTAAATTAAACACAATTTAAAAGTATTTTTAAACATACTCTTTTTGTTTAAAGTTAACTTTCAGTTAAATTTGAAATTACATTTTCATCTTTTTTCATCAATAGGCACAGTATCATTTTTGGATTAATAATAAAAATAAATGTGTAAAAATATTGCTTTTAGTTGCTAAAGTTCTGCGCAAAGTTGAATTTACTTTATAATTAAAGTAAATTTCAGGTCAACTTGGAATTAAACCTCTTTTGTTGTTATTAATCCTGCTCCATTTCCGAATCTGAATAAATTGACGTTGCCAGGAGAGGAATATTCACTTTGAATCCTGGACTCTTCGTCAAACAGACTCAAATTGCAGCGACTGGCTACCAGTTTTTCCACATTATCTGTAGTCAAGCAATTTCGGAATTTTGTATGAGTGTTTCCGAAAGCAGACCAGTTTCTTCCACTAGCTGCCGACGTTGTTGGAATTTGCAACAAACAAGAAGCTAGTGGATGTAGTGGTTGTGTAGTACAAAGTCCGGACCACCAGGTAGAAGGACTTATGTGATTAACTGATTCTCATGTTAATTTTTGGGACCAGGACCCTGATGAACTTCTATATTCTGCGGCGTTCGACATCCCTTTTCAGTATCTAACTCAAGATTCTCAGCTTTTCTAGTGAGATAACCAAAAGCATTACAGATTTCTTCATCAGACAAACACAGACCTTTGTAACGTGGATCCAGTAAATTTGTTGCTGCATGGATTTCTTTGCAGCAAAATGCCTTTCTTTTTTCGAAAATCTCCAGAACAGCTTTTTTTTCTTGGCAATTTAAGGGTGAAATACTTAAATTTTTATTGACTGCATCCGCCATAGTGGACCAAAGTTGAGGAACATCAGACATCAGAGCATCATTTGCTTCAGACTTTGTTGTTGCTAAAGCTATAGGCCTTAAGATATGTAGAGATTTCTGTATTCGTAGCCAGAACACATCATTATCTAATATAACTCGTCTAATTTCTTTATCCATCTCAAGTCTTTCATTATAGCTATTTCTTGGAGGGATTCCTTACCGTTTTCCAAGCTCTCAAACATGATGACAACGGCGTTCCATCTAGTTTTACTAGGAAGCTTAAGAGTTGTTCCTATGTCTTTACCTAATTTTTCATTTTGTTTCATTTTGAATGCAGAATATAAAATATGCGTTCCTTTAACATGTTTTACTACTGTTTTTGCTTTTTTAAATATAGTCTGCATCGTTTGGAGTTTCATTATATCCTTCATTACCAAATTAAAGCCATGTGCAATACAACCTACTGCTGTTATATTCAGATATTTATTATTCAGATATATATTACTGCTGTTACATTCATTTAATTTTTATTTGGATTTAGATTGGGTGGGGAAAAACCAGAACTCAATAGTTTTCATTTTTAGATAGTTAGGTTATATTGCAAGCAAGAAAAAATCACTCTGATTTTTCTTTCAAACACTATTATTGATGTTTGAAAGTATTTCCTTATTATTTTAAATTTTAAAGGCAGTTTAAAATAGAAAATTTAATTGTAAGGGTTAGACACACTTTATCCAATATTAACAGTGAAATGACGATATGATTCATTTGTGGGGTTTGACCAAGAAAGCTTTGAGTCGTAAAACAGAAAGGCTATTTTTTTTCCTATTAAAACCTACTCAATTATGCGTATTTCTGTCATCAGGAAAAATAATATGTGTTGATTGCATATATTTTTAATGATTAACCTTTTAAATGGTCCAAGAAAAACAAAACTATTAAAAAACGCTTTTTTTAATTGTAAAAAAATCAATTTTTTATTTTTTTCGAATTTTTCCGGAAAAAAACACGAAAAAAACCGTTTTTTTTTTCATCGCTTCAAAATTTCCGGAAATTTTACATCTCTAGTCATGACATATTGGGTAGATGATACAGCTATTAATAAATACATCATTAGTATTTGGTTTAATTAATCTTACTTCTATGAGAGGGGGAACACAAGCAATTCAAAATAACTTTCTTTATTAATTTTTTTTTATGATAGTTTTTTCATTATTGTGTACTAGCTGACCCGGCGAACTCTGTTCCGCCTTAAAGGCAATAAATAAGCAAATTTTTGAATTTATTAAGTTTTTTTTATTAGAAAATACAAAAAAAAAATTAAGTACCTACATTAATCATTCATTATTGTTTCTGTATTTACAACCTATTTTACTTCGCTCCAGAAGCTGTCAGAACATGTGCTTTATATCGCTCGGCGACAGAGGCTCAAAAAACACGTAGTTAAAAAGATAATTTTTTCGGACTGTTTATCAACCTACTGCTCAATCCATAAATTCATCCAAACAAACTTTTGTATATATAATAGTAGTAAGAAGAACAACCTCTTTAACTGCAGTCCAGGAGCTATCCCACCAAGCGCTTTCCACCTCTCAGCCGCAGAGGCGTAAAAACTCTTGACAATCGTTTCTGAGAGCTTATCACATATAAATTTCAAGGGAAGTAACACGTTTGTTTATAATTTACTTCACAAAAAAGTCAAATAACACTCAACGTACTGCTAACCTACAACCTGTTTACAGCGCTCCGGAAGCTGCCAGAACGTGTGCTTTATGTCGCTCAGCCATGAGGTGTTTAAAAAAGGCTTTGTAAAAAGGCTTAGTCAATAAGACATTTTTTCTATTTATGTAACTGACACACATAAATTATACCCTATGTCCGTCTCCTGGCTCTAAGCTACCTACCCACCAATTTTTAGCCATATCGGTGCAGCCGTTCTTGAGTTATAAATAGTTTAACTAACACGACTTTCTTTTATATATATATATATTTCACAAAAAAGTCAAACAACACTCAACGCACCGCTAATTTACAACCTGTTTACTGCGCACCGGAAGCTGCCAGAACGTGTACTTTATGTCGCTCAGCCATGGAGGTGTCAAAAAAGGCTTAGTAAAAAGGCTTAGTCAATAAGACAGTTTTTCTATTTATGTAACTGACACACATAAATTATAGCCTATGTCCGTCTCCTGGCTCTAAGCTACCTACCCACCAATTTTTAGCCATATCGGTACAGCCGTTCTTGAGTTATAAGTAGTGTAACTAACACGACTTTCTTTTATATACAGGGTGTTCCGTAACAAATTGTACAAACTTTGAGGGGAGTTAGAGGGGATGATAACAAGCAAGAATCACCTAGGAACATATGTTCGGAAAAGCATAGTTGACGAGCTACATATTCACAAAGTTGTCAAATTGTGTCAGAATGGTTCGTTATTACGACGGTTGGTTATTATCATTTCGGTACATTTTTTTGGGCTACAGGTAGCAAAATTTCAACAACCGCTCTAACCTTTCTTAAATATTTAATATTATGCAAAACCTTTGTTGGATATTAAATTAGTGACTACAGGTTTTGTGTGTCTGTTACTGTCAGATTGTTTACAGAAGCACAAAAGGACACGTGCTCTCTCTCAGTAGTCATTTTAGCTGCAAGCGCCCACAGAAAAGTATGGAACGTTTCACGGATGCGGAACTTGCAGATATGCACTTTATTTATTGTTTGGCAAACGGAAATGGAAGAGCGGCTCAGAGGCTGTATCGGGAAAGGTATCTGCAGAGAGAAACACCGGACCATCGCATGTTCAATAATTTGCATCGCAATTTGTGTCAATATGGGTCCCCACGAAATCATAGATATGTTCACGGCAGGCCACTACATAGTCATAGTCTAAGAATGGAAGAACACGTATTGCGTACCGTTAGAAGAAATCCGAGTACCAGCGTACGAGTCGTAGCTACTGCTGTTGGAGGATCTACGACGTCTGTTCACCGTGCTTTGCGACGTGCACGCTTACATCCATATCATCTACAATGCGTACAGTTACTGCTCCCCACAGATTAACCTATTCGTGAACGTTTTGCACACTGCATCTCAATCAATGTAGCCAAGATGTAAATTATCTCAACAATACCTCATCTTTCTGCAAGAGGTTCTACCAATATTATTTAACTCTATGCCACAACATATCAGACGCCATATGTGGTTTCAACATGATGAGGCGCCTCCCCATTATGGAACACATGTTCGGGAACATCTGAATCGTGCGTTTGGTCACCGATGGATTGGTCGTGGTGGACCAGTTCCCTAGCCACCACGCTCTCCTGATTTAAAGTCTCTAGTTCTTTCTTTGGGGTGCTTTGAAAAGTGCTGTATACGCAACTCCTGTGGATTCAGAAATGTATCTAATTGCAAGAATCACCTGTGTTGCTGCAGATATCCAAAAAAATTTGGGTGTATTTGAGAGAGTTTGCCAGTCTATGGTCCGACGGTGTAACGCATGTATCGCTAACAATGGTGGAAACTTTGAACATAATTTATGACATTTTCTAACATTGTTTACATTAAACGTGTAATGTCTTTGACCAATAAACATTTCGGATGATCCCAATCTTGTGTCTCATTGAACAATATTAATTTTAAAGAAAGGTTAAAGCGGTTGTTAAAATTTTGCTGCCTGTTGCTCAAAAAAATGCATCGAACTGATAATAAAAAACCGTCGTAATAACGAGCCATTCTGACACAATTTGACAACTTTGTGAATATGTGGCTCATCAACTATGCGTTTCCGAACCTATGTTCCCAGGTGAATCTTGCTTATTACCCTCCCCTCTAACTCCCCTCAAAGTTTGTACAATTTGTTACGGAACACCCTGTATATAGATAAGCGAAACGATAGGGTACTTTGCGTAGTGGCGTAATCTATATTTTATTTCTTAGGGGACCCAGGTTCATCTCTCAAAGAGACTATAAACATTATTTTTCAGTAAACAAACTTCATAATAGATTATGTTTTTTATTGAACTTGCTAATCAGTAATTAATAATCAGCTATTATACATTTCCAATTCGCTCTTATTTGTAATTATGAGAACTTCATGATTTATGCATAAGTTGAACGATTCAATATTTTCATAATTAGGAGCCATAAATACTGAAGTATTTTTACCTGCAATAGCGCAAATAGTTCGATTAAATTCACAGTTAAGTTTTAACATTAAAAATTGAGCTATCTCATTTTCAAAAATATTTTCTTTAAGCATTGATAAATCAGAGAGTTTGATTTCACTGCATTTTGACATCACAGAGATAAGACTATTTAAGGGGTGGATGCTTTTTCACAGAAATTCTTTCAAAACTAAAGTTTTTAAAACTAAATTTTAAGCTAACTCTGGATTTCAGCTTTCACCTTTGCGTAAACAGTAAAACAATCATTTTCGTTACTAGGATTTTGAATTCTAATTGACGAAACAAATTTCTTTACACATTACGAGGCCTTTTTTTATCTTTGAGAAATTTTTTCTCCGTAGTTCATCATTCCTAAATTAATTTATACTAATAATATAAAGCTGTAGAGTTTGTTTGTTTGTTTGTTTGAACGCGCTAATCTCAGGAACTACTGGTTCGATTTGAAAAATTATTTTTGTGTTGAATAGTCCATTTATCCAGGAAAGCTTTAGGCCAGGGGTGGCCAACCCGCGGCACGCGTGCCACAATGTGGCACGGCAGAGCAGTAACAGTGGCACGCGAAGACTTTTTGAAAAATTCCAAAATTGCGGAAAAAATGTCGATCTCAAAAATATTGATAAAAACTAAAACCCTTAAACTGATAAATAATAATGATATTATGTCGATTAAGTGACAAGAGGATGGCTGACAAATTGTCTTAACTACAATATTGCAAAGTACTTAGCGTTAGTTTCGGACATCCAATGAAAGTTGTGACGCTACAGATAATGCTTTGTAAAGCATATTTGTGCTTGACACGAATGAAACTTTCGATGGATTCTTGATCTGCAATAGTTTCAGCTACGGGTGATGATTTTTTTTTAAGTAAAATTAAGAAACCAGATTAGACAAAATTCGGTATGCTTGCACAAATGAAGATCCTTAAATTGTTTTTGTTACTTTACTTGAAAATAATTTGGGGAAAAAACTTCAAAAGTATCATCGAATTATTTAGAGTGAGTTCTGGTAAGTGCGTCCACGGGGTAAGTGCGTCCACTGGGAATTATATGAACACTGTTCTGAAATGGCTTCTGCAACACATCGACTATGTTAGATAACTGTCTAATGATAATTTCAATAGGTAGAATTCATGCCTGGATTCAATAGACGAAACACAATCAGAGACAACTTAAATGTCTTCAAAAAAACTCTAAAGTAAAGATTGAGAAGGTTTTGTTTCAGTTTCTCTTGTAGTCATACCAAGCAATTGAAGTCAAGAAATGCAAGTTGTTTCTTTTGAGTAATAGCTACTAATAACATACATGGGGGTATTTTGATCAACTACTCTAACTAAAATTTGTTTATATGACGGTACGCACTTTCCCTTTCTTTAAAGTAAGGTGGGGTAAGTGCGTACCATTATGATGGGGCAAGTGCGTACCACTATCATGAGGCATATGCGTACTATTATTCGGAGCAAGTGCGTACCATTATGATGAGGCAAGTTTGTACCATTACGTGGAAAATCCAACTCCCGTAATTCACCTTTAATTTTGCTTATAACTCTTTTATAAGCCGATTATAAATCCGACGTCATTTCCAACAAGTATTTATATTTACATTGAATGCGGCGTAAGATTTCAATTTTATACACTATCTCTGAAATATATTGGCTTTTAAGTATCAGTTAGTACATTTTTCGTTGAAAATAGCGACCATAAGCTATATTTAATTTAAACCAGAATCACAAATTAAGCATTGAAATTAAGTGAAACACTTAATGAGGAACCAACTGATTCAAAAAACGAAGGTGAAATAATGAATAAATTATATTTAAGAAAATTAAGAACACCTTGTAAAAAACTATTTCAATGTATAAGAAAAAAAAAGTAGAAGTATCATATCATGATCAATTATTTATTTATTTATTTTTACTCTTTATTTTGTGTTTTTTCTTACTGCTGCTGATTCTAATAAGAAAAATATTAAAACCGTATTTATTCAAAAAAAAAAAACGAATTGTTCACTCAGGTCACCTAACGATCTACCATACAAATAGAATTTAAAAAAATCACAGGGGTACGCACTTACAACAACACTATTGGACGCACATATCTCATTTTACATTTAAGAAGGGGTAAGTGCGAACCCTGGCTTAAACACAGACTGATTAATGTATTAAACCAAATAAGCTATGTAGACTATAAGTGATTATTACTAAATAAAAACAACTTACATTTGACCACTTGGTCTTATTAAAACGACAAAGGAAGAAATTTATTTTTCAAATTATGTCTATTTCTCTAAAAGACACTACTTTTACCCTTCTGAAATCGAAATCAGAATTACTCACCTCTTGCATTGGCAATCAAATGTAAGAGCTTACTTCATCTACGTTACATAGAAATTTGGAAATTTGTACCAACAACTTTTTTTTCTTACATTTGCACTCTTTTGCCATCTGATGCTGTTGTAGATTTGGTTCAAAATACACTCCTAAACAAATATTTTTTGTTATGAATGCAGAAAAATCTAAATACCGTTGAATATTAATTGACAGCACTTAAGACGCTTAAACTTCTTAGGATTCTCAAGAACTAATCCTAAAACTACCCAAGTAGCACACTTCGTTTTTTAAAGGTTGTAAAATGGTTATTAACGTTGTAACAACCGCTTAAAAACGTTTATAAAACGTTCAAAGGTTATTTGTTCTACCTGGGTAAAGACTTGGTAAAAAAGATACAGACTCATAAACCACATTAAGTACAGACTGTTTAATTTTTAGAATAGAATGTTTAATGCTATTTGTTTTTTTTTATGCATAAGCCAAGTGACAGAACTTATAAAAGTGTTTATTAACGATAACTCTTAACTTCGGACTTGTTTTATGCTTATTATCAATTAGATTTCAATTGCTAAGATTTACGAGAAAAAAATTTTATATGAGTAAGAATTACATAGTCAGCCAGCCTAAAATCTATTTTTAACTTTTTAAAAGTTTTCAGTTAGTTGGAAAAATACTATGTGGCACGCTGAGCTTTTTCTCTCCAGATAGTGGCACTCTCCCTAAAAAGGTTGGCCACCCCTGGTTTAGGTTATAGGAGTTATTGTTACAACTAAAAATAATAATGTAAAAAATAATAACTCTGCGAAACGAATTAGTTTCCTCTCTTCTCGACAGATGGCGCTCATAAAGAGTATTGCTAAGTTTTTGCAACTGTGGAGGTGCCCTCTACATTTAATGGTTGACAATCAAGCAGTTGCTCTTGCCTTTAATGTGGATTAGTTTCCACTCTTCTCGAGATATGTCGTTCGTTAAAATTATTTTTTTAGCAACTATGTAGAGAGCGCTGGTTGACAATTCCTCTAGCCTCGAGAGTCTTGCCTCTTGCCACATGGCTCAGATCACAAAATGGTTTTCGTGTTTTTCTTTCGTTTTCGTGATATTCAGGTATATAATTTGTTTTGTAGGATTTTTCTATCAACTTTTGTCTTCCTTATTTCTGCATTGTTAGTATTAGTTCTTCATTTGTGGTTGTTCTTTGTAACTTTAGTATTATAGTGTACCTCAGGTACTTAACTAAGCACATAATTTAAAATCATAGTATGTTTATATAAAGTGTTGTTTTCTTATTCTTTTGACTTTTTTTTCTTCTGTAATAAGTAGGTTTCAAATGAGTCAAACCTTTTTTTTTTTTTTTTTTTTTTTTAATGATTTAAGATAGTTACTAATCTAAGTAAATAATATGATTCGTCATATTTTTGTAACGTTTTTACTATTTTGTATCATTGGTACTAAACACATAATTTAATTGCATAGTATTTTTATATTGGGTAGTGTTTAATTATTCTTTTCAAGTTTTTTTCCTTATGTAGCACATATATATGTTGGCTTCAAATGAGTCCAACTTTTTTTTTAATAGTTGCATATAGTTACTAATCTAAATAAATAATTTCATTTGTCATGGTTTAGTACAACATGGGTACTTATCTAAACACATAATAAAAGTGCGTGGTATTTTTATATTAGGTATTGTGTTGAATAGTACATTTATACAGAGGTAGCCCGTGCAACGGCGGGCCACGCAGCTAGTTAAATATAATGGTTTATCATCGATTGAAAAGCTCGATGATGCAGTCATTTTCAATAAAAAGAAAAGAACACGTTGAAATCACCATTAGCGTTCATGGAAAAGCGAAAGATAAACAAATTCATCACGTGATGATTACCAGTAGCGCTCTCTGGTGGTGAAATGACTCCATTATTTCCCCTCTAACTGAATAGAACATTAATATTACGCTTCCGAACAGAAAAACATTTTAATTCAATCAATTTACTTGTCACTCTATTTCACATCTTTTGTTTCACTTTATTTTTTCTGAAAATAATATTTCTTTATGTAAAATGTTGCTCTTAGCTAGAATACGGGACATTAGCCGTCCCGTATCAAGGTTGCCCGCGAAGCAGGTCAATGATTCAGAAAATGGGACAGTCCCTTGAAATCCGGGACGTCTGGCAACCCTTGTAGTCACCCCGTATTTACATATGTCCAGTCCATGCATACATTCAGACACTTCAATGACATTCGCCGGTTCAGTGATAGTTTTAATGCATTTTATGATTTCCTACAGGTTTACAGATATTTACAAGTACAGATATTAAGAAAAAAAAAGTGACTAAATGCATATTTGGAGCTAATCAAAATGGAAACGTTTGAAATTTGAGCAATAAATGTTCACAAAGACAATACTTGATTTTCCTTGAGCAAAGAAGTAACTAGGACATGTTGGGAGATTCGGTCGCTTCCTATAGAAAGTAAAATACCGAATTTGAAGTGTCTCAGATCACGAGCATCACGGCCTATGGCGAGTCGGGGACGCCCCCTCCCCAATAATCAGGAAAAGAGGAGTTCCCTTCAGTCATTTCTCATATAAAAACTCGGAAATTATTTGACACAAGTCTAAAAATAAAACTTTTTTAAATGCAGTCCTACTTGAAAATTTCTAGGAAACTGGGATTCCATGAACCTCTCTAGTAACGATACAGCTCCTTCTTAAGAAGCATTTGAAGAAGCCGCGTCGTTATAATGTGACTTATGAAAACGTTATTAGTTACTACACTACAGAAAAAAGCTGTAGCTGTTAGAAATTGAAGTCTCAAATGCGCAAATTAACCCTTTATGTCCCAAATTAATTTCGCAAATTTTAAAAATCAGTAGTGTCTAAGGCCCCTACGCCTTAGGTCCCCTAAGAAAACTGTTTCCGATTGCAGATACCATCTGTCGGCCTATCAGCTAAGTACAAGGAGTGGTACTTAAAAGCTTCAGTATGATTCCAGCCACATAGGATTCATAATACTAAATTTATATAAGCGGGACTTCCGAGTCCCGTCAGGGCATAAGGATTAAGGCATTTTTTGACAACGACAGGCGAAAGAGAGGGTGGGAGCTTCATAGTGCCTTCGCTGTTCAACACCTACCCCGAAAAAAGTTTTAGAACCATTTTAGGGGCTTCAGATATGGAGGGACAGTAAATACTTAAAAAGTGAAGTCTCATGAAAACCCATTTCAGGCGATATTTGGACAAGTTAAGGAAGAAGAAAAGGAATGACAAAGAGATTAAACTTGGGTCCTAAAGATCGGTTGTTCACCCACGGAAATTTTCCGAAATTAATTGCCAAAAAACGCAGTTTTAAACCCTAAAAAGTCTTGTCAATGGGCTCCTTTTAGATCTACGCTTTAGAGCCATGCATGAATTTGCGAACGCCTCTCCCCACCTCCCTTCTCTGATTTGAACCCGGACAGTTGATTAGCAAATTTAACTCTCTCTCGAAAAATTTGCTGAAAAGTAAGAAAATTATAAAATTTTAGTTCGTTATCTGTATGTATTTGACTGTTAGGAGAGAGGCAATTACCCATTGTTTACCTGTGTATCCGCACTTGGGAAAATATAATTTGTTGTTTGAAGTGCTTGCGAATAAATGTATCTTATGAAATGAGTATAGTTTTTTATTGAAATATATCCGATTGTTTTGGGTTGATGTAGGCTTTGGGGAATAACAGTAACGTATGCCTTTAGCACTCTTTTTAGAAAGCACCTTTTATTGCATCAGGAGGGATTAAATGTAATCATTATCCCTCCTCTGTCTTCGTGCCAGCTCTGCTACGTTTTGAGATTACATGAAGAATGTATAGACATTAATGAACAATGGACAAGCCTTGGACCACTTTTCAACCATGCTATATTAAAATCGGGACTTCATTTTTAAATTTTTCAACTAATATTCAAAATTTAGCATATTTATTCTATGTACTAT
Source organism: Uloborus plumipes (assembly GCA_038373865.1). Classification (NCBI taxonomy): domain Eukaryota; kingdom Metazoa; phylum Arthropoda; class Arachnida; order Araneae; family Uloboridae; genus Uloborus; species Uloborus plumipes. The sequence continues at coordinate 93,614 of JAXGGA010002656.1, forward strand.
AAGTTTCATTGTAAGAAACTCTTGAGAAATATTGGTTTATTGATAAAACAATACGCTGGCATCGGCCACTCCTTACTATGGCCAAGAGCATGCGGTGCAAGTGCTGTGCACCTGCTAGAATCGGCCCTGATGGGTATTTAGAGGTCCCCTACAAGAAGCTACTTTTTGGGCATTTCTCACTCTGAAATTAAAATTTCTTGAAGTCCTATTGTATTTTACGTAGCGAAATTTTCTGTCATCACCAGGGCTAAAAGTTTAAAGGCAGTTAGTTCCATAGGGGGTGCTGCTTTTATCTGAGGGAGGAAATAAAACATTAGTGAGACTTCAGTACCCTATTGGCTCTGTATCTTGAAAACTAAAGATTATTTCAATTTTTTGTGGTGCTTTTTGTGTTAATGAGGCAAAATACTCCAGAAATAACTATTTTTGAGCCAAATATTTTTTGCGTTGGGTAGTGTAATTAGATTACAGTTAAAATTACTAAAAGTTAAACTTGCTACGTCCAATCCCTGTAAGTAAAAAAAGTCACTTTGCAAATCTTGCCAGAAACTTATTTTTGCCAGGAATGGGTTTTACAAGTTTCCTTCCACTTTTAGCAAAAACGGGCTATCCCGACTCCTACTGTACATGGATTATTTATTTCAATCACAAATTTCAATAAACCTCCCATACTCCTGTATTTCTTATGTTTTTGGGGGAAATAACTACTGAGCGATTCCATACCAACTCACCGAAAAAAAAGTTGGTCGCACGACCGACTCGGATTTTTTTTAATTTGGTACACGGATTGATGGTATAGAGGTATGAAAAAGCCCAAAAGGAAAGTTACCTGCTCCACTTATTTCCCGAGATACGGGTCCTCGAAGTTTGTCCGGATCTTCAAAATACCAAAAAATTTGTTTTTTAATAATTTTTTCTTAAAATTTCTACTCATGCAATATGAAAGTGTTTGATATCTACGGAAACTAGCTACTCCTGGCATTCAGAAAAAAAATATGGCAATGTTTATAACGGAAAATGTTAAGGTACAGCACTCTTAGAAGTTGCCATCACAAAAATTTGATTTTCCCGATTTTGCTAAAATTGAGGAATTTATTCCAAAAAAAGGAAGACATAACCAAAGGTTTACTCACTTTCTGGTAGTGTACAGATGTTTACTATAAATGGTTACACAATGCATAACTTTGATTTCTCACTCCTTCTTGGAAATATTTTAGCTTAAAGATAAGCCATAAGGCAAAAAATGCGTTTTTGGCCATCTTTGCAGCCATTTTTCACATAAGGGGGGAGCAGTAGAAACTTTAATTTTTTTTTTTTTAAAACAAGCCACTGATATGTTAGCTATTCACAGGAAAAGAGTTTACTTTTGGTTATTTCTCTCATTAAGAGATATCCTGCTGACAGTATATGCATGTTTTTCGCGACGACTATATGCTTTTGTTCCCCTTCTCATGGACTTAAAATTAATTAAACCAAAAAATAATGATATATTTATTAATAGCTGTATTATCTACCCAATATGTCATGAAATGTAATTTATTAAATCATTGAACAATAAATTAGATAATTGATGAAAACAAGAAATAGTATTTCTCTGATGCCTGAGCATTATGCATTCATAATTATAAAGCACTAAATACTTTCTTGAGAAATTAATTAACATAAAGGAGCTCTAAATATTTATATTAGAAGCAATACCCAATCTTGTGATTGGGATACTCCTGTTTTTAATTGAAGAATTTCTTGAATATCACATGGATATCAGGAAAATAAATGAGGTCTTTTCGTTTGATGTAGGATATTTTATGACAAATTTCATTTGATGGGCTACTAACTGAGCATGGTGATAAAGAGCTATTGATTTCAGCATCGAATTCCATTTTACCTTATTAACAGTTAAATATTTACAAAATAATTAAATAATTTAATATAAAGCCATGCTTGAAGAATTAAAATTAGTGCAACTAATTTATTCCCATACTGATCTTTACAAAATTGACATGCGTTGAGCACTGATAAGAACTGACAAGAAAAAGTTTACTCTCTAAAATATTAGTTCACAGATACTATAAAGCATACATTCTATTTTCTACAAAATAATACTGCAACAAAGAACAAGGGTATCCTCCTGTTTATAGCCATCAATCAGGAACATCCAATCACAAGATTGGGTATTGCCTATGAGATAAATATTCGAAGCTCCTTTATTTTAATTGATTTTTCAAGAAATTCTTTAGTACCTACCCCTTTATACCCTTGTTCTTTGTTGCAGTATTATTTTGTAGAAAATAGAATGTACGCTTTATAGTATCTGTGAACTAGTATTTTAGTGAGTAAACTTATTCTTGTCAGTTCTTATCAGTGCTCAACACATGTCAGTTTTGTAAAGATCAGTATGGGAATAAATTAGTAGCACTAATTTTAATTCTTCAAGCATGGCTTTATACAGGGGTGATAGTGACTCAACATTAAAAACCCTGAAAGTGAAAGGTGAAATGTAATGAAGCCTGAAATTTTTCAAATGCTCTATGTTTTATTCGCAGGGATGCATTTAATGTAGAGAAGGATAGCGCAGATTGCATCAAAGAAATTTTTGGAGGGATATTTTTGAACAGGTCTTTTTTTTTTATTGGAGGTGCATTCAAATTATTTGTAAATGTTTATGGAATCAACATAAAATAGCAAATAGGAAGATAAATATTTCATACTCATTTAACTTGTTTAAGAAAATCAGGACTTCACGCCTCAAGAATGTAAAAGGAAACTATTTAAGAATTGAAATTTCTGTCATGTAAAAGCCTGTAACCTAGATAGTGAAGAAAAAAAATTCTACCTTAAACAAAAATAAACATGTGCATTGTTCAGCTTGTTTTCTCGCTAAGGAGGAAAGGGCGAAAATGAACAAAAGTCAAATCATGGAAAAGAATTCTGTGAAACCCTGAATACTTATTTGGAAAACCCTGAAATCAGGGGTAGCCCCTGAAAACTTCCACCCCTGCTTTATATTAAACTAGCAAAAATACCCGGCGTTGCCTGGGTCAGTAATAATTTTTAGAAACAATTTATACTCACCTTTGGTTTTTTTTTTCCTGAACTGAAAGAACTCAAAACACACCACTTTGACGATTTTTAAAATGTCACCAAATTTGCAGTAACTGTTTTGGGATACCTAGGATAATTTTGCTCCCCGCCCTATTTTATGAAAATACATTAAGTATTATTATGTCACTAATTTTTGTCTCAGAGAAATAGTCATCAAATGCTGAGATATTATTAATGACCATAAAATGACGCTAAAAGTTTTTGTCCTCAATGATTTTGAAATTAAAAGGGAACATTTGACAATTATTTCTGCAAAAACGCAAATTAATGGTTGTCTTGTTTAAGGGTTGAATAATTTAGTATGCGGATCACCTTATGTTTTGACATAATTTTAAAAAGGGTTTTATTGGATACATACGGAATCGGCCAACAAAATAAAAAAAAAACTGAACTTTTCAAATGTGGGAATATTATTTCGATGGTTAAGATTTTGCCACAGTCGATAAATATCAGACAATAATCGTTTTATTTTGGTTTCGTAGTATAAGAAGTAAAGTATTATTGCGTAGTCTTTTGGCACAAAAACTGGTGTCAGTTGAAAAAATCGCCGAGGACCTCAGTTATTAAAATCTTGCATTCAGCATTTAGCACCCCAGAGACCCCCGTACCTTCCAACTTGCTCTTAAAATTTTGCAACAAATTTGGCCAAATTCGTGTTCAATTGGATACTAAGTAACTGCTCGGTTGTAAATACCACCAGAAAGTGCCAAATCAATGAAAACAAATTTAAGAAATGCCGAAAAGTTGTATTTAAAGCTCCATCAAATTGGAAAATAATGAACCTAATTCATTTATTAGTTGCCAATCTGATCTAGCATTATCGATACTCTAAAACATATTTACAAAACTCGCGAAAATAATTGATGCAGTGAACAATCTACTGATAAAAGAATACATTTGAGTTGAGAATAGCCTTGAAAATTTAATGCGAAAAGGGGAAATGATACACGCAATTCTAGCTATCGACAGGGAGTTGAGATGATGCACTAAATATTGAATTAGTTTGTTGGAAGCCTTCGCGGATTTATGCGAAAAATGTACCTTAAATTGGAATGAAAAAAGCGCTACGAATCGAACTTTTTCGAATATCGTTATAAATTATAGCCTATGTGTTATTCTGATGTATAAGCTACATTATGGTAAAAGTTTCATTAAAATCCATTCAGTAGTTTTTGCGTGAAAGAGGAACAAACATCCATACATCCATCCATACAAACTTTCGCATATATAATAGTATTAAGATTATTTATTTAATTATTTTGTAAATATTTAACTGTTAATAAGGTAAAATGGAATTCGATGCTGAAATTAATAGCTCTTTATCACCATGCTCAGTTAGTAGCCCATCAAATGAAATTTGTCATAAAATACCCTACATCAAACGAAAAGACCTCATTTATTTTCCTGATATTCATGTGACATTCAAGAAATTCTTCAATTAAAAACAGGAGTATCCCAATCACAAGATTGGGTATTGCTTATAATATAAATATTTAGAGCTCCTTTATGTTAATTAATTTCTCAAGAAAGTATATAGTGCTTTATAATTATGAATGCATAATGCTCAGGCATCAGAGAAATACTATTTCTTGTTTTCATCAATTATCTAATTTATTGTTCAATGATTTAATAAATTAAACTTCATGACATATTGGGTATATAATACAGCTATTAATAAATAGATCATTATTTTTTGGTTTAATTAATTTTAAGTCCATGAGAGGGGGAACAAAAGCATATGGTCATCGCGAAAAACATGCATATACTGTCAGCAGGATATCTCTTAATGGGAGAAATAACCAAAAGTAAACTCTTTTCCTGTGAATAGCTAACATATCAGTGTCTTGTTTTAAAAAAAAATTCAAGTTTCTACTGCTCCCCCTTTATGAGAAAAATGGCTGCCAAGATGGCCAAAAACGCATTTTTTGCCTTATGGCTTATCTTTAAGCTAAAATATTTCCAAGAAGGAGTGAGAAATCCAAAAAATTTATTGCGTAGCAATTTACAGGGAGGACCTGTACACTACCAGAAAGTGAGAAAACCTTTGGTTTTGTTTGCCTTTTTTTTGTAATAAATGCCTCAATTTTAGCAAAATCTGCAAAATCAAGTTTTTGTGGTGACAACTTCAAAGAGCCCTGTACCTTGGCAATTTTCATTATGAACATTCTAGTATTTTTTTTCGGAATGCCTGGAGTAACTAGTTTCCATAGATATGTAACACTTTTATTTTGCATGAGTACGATTTTTTATAAAAAATGATTAAATAACATCACTTTTTTAGTGTTTTGACGTGGTGGACAAACTTTGAGGGCATGTAATTCAGAAAATAAGTGGAGCAGGAACCTAACAATTTGGACTTTTCCATGCCTCTATATGATCAACATGTGTGTCAAAGTAAAAGAAAATCCGAGTCGGTCGTGCGACCCCCATTCGGTGAGTTGGTATGGAATCACTCTATTACAGAAAAATTAATATTTTGTTAAAAAATTCACAGAACTTAAATCTTTACCTTTTATTTTCAAAAAAGATATAAACTTCATAAAAATAATCAACCACAAATGCTATATGTTACAAAAATTAACCTTGAACAATTTGTGTACTGATAAAATTTCAAGCCCTAAAATTTCCGTCACTCTCATTATCATTTTTCTCTTAGACTATGTATTTCATAAATTTTAGAACAAGGATTTAAAAACAAAATTGTCACATTTCACATTGATGCATAAATTTAAATGTTAAAGTTGATATTTTAATTAAAATGTAATTAAAGAAAACAAAGGGTAAGAAAAATTTAACAAAGTTTTCTATAGCAAGATAAGATTTCATGTATATTGTGATACCTTTTTATTCAGAAAATATTAAATAAGGTAGTTCTGCATGCAATCTTCTGCTTATATTTTAAAATCATATGAAATAGTGAATAAAAAAATACATCAAGAAACAATGACGTAGAGCTATGGTAATGCAGTTTAATCACGTGTATTTCTTTTCCATCAATCAATTGATAAGATGTTAATAATCATCAAATATTTTCAAAGTTGCATTGGTCTTTGATAGCAATCACTCCACATGAAAAATTATAGCAGCTTATACTCAATAGGATTAAACTGACTATCACATATTGTTTTAATTTAATGATAGGCAATCTGACATGAATGAATCAACATATTTAGGCAACTGAATTCCATCCTATATAATCACCTACACGATAAGAAAAACCAAATTTCTGAACTAATCTTTTAAATTTTTTTTTTTTTTTTTTTTTTGGCCAAGCATTTTATTCTGAATCTTGCATCAGCTTCATCTTGATTCTTTCAGAAGAACAATAAAAGTCAGGGGATAAGAAATCAATTCGAATGAAACGGATAGTGATTTTTAATAAAGTAAAAGAATGCAACTTAAGCATAGTAAATGAAAGCAGTAATGCAATTTAAAAGTTCTTGCCCATCAAATTTTATGATAGTTAATTGCTTTAAGTGTAATTCTAATTTAAAAAATATGACATTTCTGGACGAAAAAATGAGCTAGTAGCATAACATATGAAAACAAACTTCTGTATGATATTAAAAATTTTAAGCAAGGAATGATAAAATTACATGCATTTTTTAATACTTATTCACAGTACATTTAAAATGCGTTACTAAGCTGGGATAAATTTTAAGATTAATTAAATGTGTGCTTGCTTCAAATTGAAAGGCATCGCTTCTTTTTCAAAAACTGAAATCATTTTATACAGTTACATTTTTACTTCTTCTAAAAATTTAAATACAACAATCCAGAACAGGATAACTGAACATGACAAACTTTTGGCGTGAAGCATCCTTGAAAAGGGTAATTCCACTTTAATATATTACTGATTTGGAAAACAAAATTCATACCAATTGAAAAAGCAACAAAAATGCTATTTTAAGCATACTATACCCAAGTATACTGTGGCTGGTCTATGGATTTTGACAATGACTAAGCATAGCCAAATGAATCTTTCATTAGCAGTGCTTGTCATGCAGAAAATTTAAAAAAAAAACATTTAAATGGAATTAGCATAATGGTGTTAAAATGTACGAAAAAAGGGGCACAAAAGAACATAATGCACTGCGAATTAAAAATATGATATGAGTAAAATTATTGTGCAGTTTTTATACACAAGCACCATCAATAAACATACAATAAACACCCACAGGACATCTGTTCTCATAATCAGAATTAAAAACAAATTACATATCAGTTTACATTATGGATGGCCACATAAGAAATTTTGAGTTGTAGTCAAATGGCACAAGTTAAATAAAGCAAATCTTCAAAGTATTCTGAGCAGTTCCACTAACAATGGACTTTGGTAGGGGAAATTTTTCTAAGAGAACAGGCTTCTACAACCTAATCAATTTCATGTTTGGAAAATAAAAAAGAATGGCCAATTAAACTTTAAATGTATTTAAAATGAATAAAAATTTCCAATTAGAAAGAACAAAAGTTCTTATAAAAGTTCTATCCCTATGATATTCTTTTCTTCTGGAAAGCCAACTGTTAACATTCATGTATGTGAAGATATACTGACACGAGGAAGCCGGAATGAGTTCACTTCCTGAAGAATTTCTTAATTTAATAATGAATTTTAACTATTTTTTGTTTATGAAGTTTATAGCCTACATGTGTTTTTTCCACATATATTTTAAAAAATAAAAGATAAAATTTAAGAAATTATTAAGCTAAAAAAATATAAACTATAAAGTATGTAATTAAAGCTAAATAGAAGTTTTTGCTCTTGTGCATTCATATGTTTCACTTTTTAACTTGATGAAATAAGGAACGAAAAGACAAATAAAACAATGATAAACTTTTTCATTCACAACATATATATAAAAATAATTTGGAAATACACTGAAAAATACAGATGCATGATATGCAATAATCAGATAATATTATGCAAATAAATATACAAAGGATGACTAGTTGTGGATTAAAAAAATTATGTGTTGTATTTGACTAGTATGTTTACAAATATTTACATAAATATATATGTTCTAAACAACAGCATTTCTAAAATTATATGGCCATAAGGCATTCATCTATGAATACACTATACAAATAATGTTAAATATCATAGTGTATCACTACTGCTCAGATTTTTCAATGGGATCATGAAAAGTAAAAGGACAGTCTATATCATTTTCAACATCTAGAGGCAAAACTTTTTCTAGCAATAGACATTCAATTTGATTGTCGTCTAAAGTATCTGCAGTATCATTACTAGCTAAACTTTCAGAATCTGATAGTTCTTCTCGTTGTACACGTAAAATATTGAAGTCTGGAGCTAAAAATTTATGATCTGCTATTTCTTGACCTTCAGGAGATCTGTCCTTTATTTCTGGTGATTCTCTAATAGCAGCATGTTGTTCATTATCAGCTAAGTTCATTTGTTCAAAATAATTTGATATGGTTTTTGAATCATCTACAGTTAAAGCAACTAAATCCTCAGCTTCAACACCATTTTTGATTTTTTCATTAGGTGAAAAAGGACCATTTGAATTATATTTTGATTGTACATTATTATAGGTATTTGAAACTGAAGAACCTTGAAATGTTGAATTACGGGACAATTTCAACTTTTCTGCCTGCAAAAAAAATTTTAATTTAAAATTGCATTATATATTTTGTAAGGACATTAAAACTTACCTAGCACAAATTATATTTTGTATTAAAATAGCTACAGAGCAACAGATAAAAACTAGTTTAACACATTTCCTTTGATAGTCATTAAGGGAAACTTTGAGCTATAATAAGAATTTCAAACTACCTCACAAGTATTTTCAGTTTTACTCTATTTTTTGACGTAAAACAAAAAGAAAATTCCTAAAATCTTTGTATAGTTATCCAAAGTTAAGAAATAAAAACTAATAAATTAATTTAATCTTCATTATTGGCCTGCTTTAAAGTTATACGTCCACAAAATCTATGAACGGCGTTAGAAATGGGATGTACAATAAATTATTTTAATAAAGGCAGTGCAAAATTAAGATTAAGTAGAAGTTTTGCGTCTTCTAAAGCAGGATCCCACCTTAAACTACATCAATGAAGAAAATAGTTTAATACAGCAAAAACTCTCTTAGTTACATCTAATCACTTCTTTTAAATTGTACAACGAATCATTTAAAATGAAATTAATGAAAGCTAAGATTTATTAACAATTTGCACAAAAATAGACATCAGAACATTAAATAAATTACTACATTATATTACTTTACTTTTAAATCAAAGTCTAGACCATATTGCTAATTTATAAAATAAACTCGTTTGAATTTTAATCTTAAAATATCAACAAATGATATTTAAGGTAAAATCATATTTGCAGCATGTTACTAGCAATGCTGTCATTCAAAGCATCGTCTTTTTCACTGTTCATTTATTAAAAAATGCATCAGATATACATTTTATAAAAAAGTTTTAAACTAACTAAAACTATCAAACTAAAATCATTTCAAATTAAACTCAAAAATACCAATCCTCTTGTTAATTTATAGTTCTTCACCAAATGTTATCCGTAATGTTTAAAAAGAAATGTGCTAGAATTTCAGATTTGTGACATTTTAATTTAAAGAGACTAAAGAATTCAGATGCATTAACTAAATTATAATGTTGTGAAAAAATTTCTTTAAAATGTAAAGTATAGATGAAATAAAGAACAAATATGCTGAATGAAAAACTAAAAAATATAGTTGCATCATAATTTCCAAATTCCCTGCAAGTTATAAGCACTTACAAAGTCTTGCTACCAAATTTGAAATGGCTAAAAGCGTTTTCTCTCTTTGTTTTTGTTTAAGGGGAAGGGGTTACATTTCCTGGTTTTTGCTAACACTGGAAACTGCCTGTTATTGAACTAGTAATGCGCTAATAAAGGTAAATAGTTTCTGCTTTGCTGTGTAAAAAAAAATATCAATTTGGTTTACATTCCTATGCTTATATTCAAAAATAAGTCTGAATATTGTGTTCCATAGTACATAGTATTTACTATGAAAAAAAGACATGAAGCAGCACAGAGAATTTTTACTTAAATATTATGTCATACCTGAGAAATATTTCCTTTGCATGTAGCTGCAATTAAACTAGGTCTTGCTTTTAGCTTTGGAGGAAGACTCATATAAACATCTTCGGAGTTCATATTCTCCAGATAAATATCCTGGTGCATAAGCAAAAAAGGCTATTAGAAACTAGTACAAGGAAATTGAAAGCAAGATAACTAGTTATTTAGAACAAAAAATTTATTCGTGCTATCAAATAGAATAAAAGCATCATGAAAGCAAAATTATATTAAAAATAAAATATAAACAATTCTTCACTTACAAAGTTATACAAACCAATATTGAAAATGAAGTGCAAAAACTTAAAAGTTAAAATTAAAATACATACATACACTGAAATGATTATTTATTTCTATAAATACAGTAGTTTTCATAAAATACAGAAAGTAACTCAGAGATAAGATTCAAGTTCTACATAGTGTCAAGGTCAATATCAAAGTGAAGAAATAGTGTAACATCATCAGTCAGAATTCTAACTCTTAATTCAGGATTTGTTTAGTTTGAATTTACAAAAAAATTAATTACAAACTTAAGCTTCTTCAAATAATACCCACTGTTCAGGTATTGGATAGTCCACATTAGGGTGTATCGAAAAAAACTTTTTTTCGAAATTCAATTTACTAAGTTGATAAAAAGTTGCCCCTACCTACCCACATATTCCACAAAAATTTCAGTCTAATCAGAAATTGTTTAGGTGTTCCGCACGAGGCCTGAAGTTTGAATTTCTTCAAAAATATTATTTTTTTCTAATTTCTTTTAAATATTAAGAAAAAAAGGTTAAAAATAATTCAAGTTGAAAAATGTACACAGAAAAGTAGGAGGACAAAACTGGGTTTAAGAAAAAGTATATTTAACAACATTTAGATCTCCCACATTTATTCTAAACTTACGTGATTTTCACCAAAACTAGCATTTTACAAGGCCATGCGGATTGGTTAGAAACTTGTTTATGAATGTGGAATCTAACTGAATTAACACTTGAAACTGGGAATCATCTGTGATTTATGTGGAGTAAAAAGTAAAATAATATAAACTATAAACAGAATCTAAGCCCCTCGTCACACAGTGCCCGCGTTCTATCGGGCCCCCGTGATGGTAAACGAAATACAGCTCCGCTAGCGCAGCTGCTATAGGATTGTAGAAGAACATATATCTTTGGTTGAGGAAACAGACTCTAAATATTTCGGACATGGTGCTCCAGTAAATGGCCCAGGGAAAGAAATTGTAGCTTCAGTTTCACGATTTATGGGAAAAAAAAGTTCTATTGATAAAGAACATAAAAGCTATCGGTTGTGATGGCACATCAGTTAACACTGGAAAATCAAATGGTGCTATTAGACTTCCAGAAAAGTCTTTAGAACCCTCACTACAAGCCGTGGTATGTTTTCTTCATTTAATGAATTACCACTTAGAAAGTTAACGGTGGCTCTTGATAGGCCGACTACTGGACAAAATTCTTTTAGTTGACCTATTGGAGAATTCTTTCAATATTGCTAAGATCTACCAATCATGAACTTTAAGAAAATAGAACGCGTTTTACCAGAAATTGATGTCAAACAATTGAGTCAAAAAAACTTATGGGATGTGTCTAAAGCTGTGATGTCTGGCAAATGTTCTCAAAATTTAGCAGAAAGGAACCCTGCAAGCTTTCCCCATGCAAGATGGCTTCTTTACAATGTGGAATAGATAACATTCTGGAGATTTGCATTCAAATTCTTGCTGCAATCTATGATCTTAAAAAAAAAGGCTTAGATACATGAATAATTTTATGCTGAAATTTGACTGTAAAAAATCTGGTATGGACCCCACACTACTTCCTTTTACGTGTATATTTCTTAGTAGTTGCCTTAAGTGTTAAAAAAAGTGCTTGGAGTGAGCAAAGTAACAATTCAAATATTTACACCCCTAATCTGCCACGACACAATGCAAAAAAATGTTTCACAATGGTTAATTTTCTAAATATTGCCGATTTTAACATCATTCACCGAATTTTTTGCAAAGTATCGCCAATAGCGCCAAGTTGCACCCAAATTCAAAAAAGAATTTTTTTCGCCAAATTTGTCGCCAAGTTGGCATCAAACACTTGGCGACCAAAAGCTTGGCGACATATCGCCAAGTGGTAGCACCAATTCATAAAACTTGAGTCTGCATTGAAATTAACACTGATTTACCCCAAAAAAGGGGTAAAACACCCCCTTGGGAACATTCGAATGCAACCACACAGGGAGGTGCACAACTAGACCATCCTCAGAGCCTACATACCAAACTAGAAGCTTCTACCGCATATACACCGGCAGAAAAAAAATCCCAACACTAAGAAAGACTTGCATTAGATAAACGAAATTTGGTAAGCGTGTTTATACAACTGAAAGATGACATCGATTGAAATTTCGTGTTCCGCGCATAAGTGTGGCGCAGCTGGCGTCACTCAGAACATGCAAATAAGGTTTGTTTTAAAAGCGTGTTGTGAAGCTCGTGTGTGTTATTTTTCCGTGAAATTTGACGAATTGCGTTCATGTTAGCCAGGAATACCTTTAAAAAGACGAAGAAGCCATTATTAACAGCTCATTGAGTTTAAACGCGGTCGTACAATTTGGCTACGAGAAGGTGGATTTTCATTTCACGATATTGCAGAAAGACTTGATGGGAATGTTTCCACCGTGCATGATTATTGGAAGGTATGGGCAAGGGATGGTACTACCTCAAGAAGATCGAGTTCCGAGCTGCCACGTGGCACGACTGAGAAGGAAGATCGCCGAATCTTGCGTATGGCTGTGGCGCATCGTACTGCATCTGCGGCTGATATTCGAGTTGCAGTTGGTACTGTCATGACCCAAGGAACGGTAAGAAACTGTTTACTTCAAGGACAGCTCCGAGCCAGGCAGCCTGTAGCCCCTATTCAATTGACTGCAAACCATTGCCTTTTCCGACGACAGTGGTGCCACGACAGAGCTCACTGGAGGTCGGAGTGGAGATCTGTTGTGATTTTTGATGAAAACAGATTCTGAATTAGTGCCAGTGGTGGCTGTATATTGGTCCGAAGGAGGCCAGGGAACCGCCTGCATCCAAGCGGTCTACGGCCTAGACACACGGGACTCACACCTGGAGTCATGGTCTCTGGAGCAATTTCCTACGACAGCAGGGGCATTCTTGTGGTCATCCCAAACTCACTGACTGAAAATTTGTCATCATTCTGTTAATTTAACCAGTAGTACAGCCCTTCATGAGTAGCATTCAAGGGGGCGTTTTCAAACCGGATAACGCTCGCCCTCACATCGCTGCTGTAACGCAATGTGCTCTACAGAGTGCTGACATGTTACCATGACCTGCAGAATCACCAGGTATGTCTCCAATAGATAACGTATGGGATATCATGGGATGGCACCTCGAGCATCATCCACAGTCAGCAATGACGGTCCTAGTATTGACACAGCAAGTGCAACAAGCATGGCACTCCATACCACAAAGTGACATTCGGCACCTGTATGAAATAATGCATGCACGCTTGCAGGCTTGCCTTCAAAATTCTGGAGATTACACCCTCTATTAAATTAACATAATTTCACATTTGCACAGCATTTTCTTGAGCTTAAATTAGCCAGTGATCTTGTACATTAAATCAATTAAATATGTTCACTAGACAATTACATTACCCAAATTTCATTACTCTACAGTAATTTTTTCTTGGTGTTGGGATTTTTTTTCCCGCCAGTGTAGTTTTTGAGTTATGCGACACACATACATACGTACATACAGATGTCACGAGAAAACTCGTCGTAATTAACTCGGAGGTGGTTGAAAAAGATTTTTCGGCTGTTTATATGTTGGTAGGTACAGTCAAAGAAAAAAAAAACGAAACACTCGCTCGTATTCGAAGACTATTAACACTAGAGACACGTGTAATATGTTATTTTTTCAGGAATAATGTGCTCTATAAATTTCCATTAGTAAATTGTTGTTAATGGGTCGTCTTCATATAAAAATCGGCATCAACTTTAAAATTTTCTATGAAACCCCCCTTTTTTATCGCATATTTGTGATCAGCAGCATCATTTAACTTTGTATACCAAATCGTTTTAAATTTGCTCCAGCCGTCGCTTTACAATTGAACTGAGAAAAAACCGTCCCGTAATGTTAAAAATATTTTTAGTACTTGGGCATATAATACATAAACCACGATAGGTACGGCAAAGTTGGTTTTTTTATATCAAAGTATGAACCAACCCAACAATAAAAACGTCATTGACTTCCTCTCAGATAAAATTTTGAATTTTTTATGAATTTTGAAATTAATATTTGAAAAAATGATGATCTGGAACCATATAATGTTTTGGTGGAGAAACAATCTAGAAGGGGTTTCAAAGAAGAATCCAAAACGGGAGCTCAAAATATCCAGTAGTTTTTGAGATATGCTAAAAGAACCATTTTTAGGGACCATATACAACTGTGCAAACTGAAACAATAGCAGGGAATTTCTATGCAAAGAAAGAGATGCTTATCCACCAGTTGCAGAACATGCTCAGTGTTTTTATATTGTATTTAGTTTTCAACAGTTGTAATACGTTGAAAGCGAAACGCTAATAAAACAGTTAAGTATATTTTTAAACTGGTAGACAATCCAATTTTTTGTCCATTAGTGAGAAGTCTGCATTCATGCAACATGTAGCAATTCAGAAAACTTTTTACGTGGACACTTGATTTTCATGGAAAACTGGTATCTCGGAAAGTTATTTGGAATAATTTGTGACGATTAGACGTTTTTTTTTTAATTCTAAGCCACGGTTTTAACATTTTTGCCAATCCTAATACAGTAGTTTATATAAATACAAGAGGTTACTTTTAAGTTGCAACCTCTCTCCAAAAGGTGTGTGCTGCAACGGTTAGTGCGTAGCTATAAGTATGCATCTATGTTTGTTTAATCAAAAAGATAGAATGTTGTATTTTTCCCTTGAACTGTACACAGTAGGGTTTTCTTTTCCAACTTTCAAAAAATATAACTTTAACAAAACCCGAGAATTTTTAATTAATTACGAAAAGCAAACGTATTATTGCGAGTAGCTTTAGGTAATTTAATCGAAAAAATATGATTTGTCTACTCTTTGTAAATTTCGACCTTGAAAGTAGCTTTTTAAATGTGGTGGTGGTCCCTAAATCTTTGGTCGGTCATAACTTTTGTTCTACTGGTCCTAAAGTGATGCCGCTTGGTACCCAGCATACTTTCTGCCCTCCGCACCTAATTATGTAACCAAATGTAGGGGTTCCCATTTGAAAATTCAGACTTTGAGTTCATTTCACTTTGTATATAGCCCCTTATCAAAATTTCACTCACATAGTTTTAAAGAAGGCTTTAATCCATGTCAGAAGACACCTTTCTTTTGTTCTTAGCAAGTATAGCAGCCGAATAATTCAGAGTGTTTCGTTTTTTTTTTCTATGACTGTACATATGCACGCTCTGACAGGTCGAAAAAACTACTGAACGTTCATTCGGGGGTGAGCAAAATCAAAATTTAGACCCAAATTTGAGTGAATTTTTTTTCGCGATCACAATACTTCCTTTACCACGTAAAAGGAAGTAAAAAGCAAAGAGCATAAACCTTTATCATAAATTCACTCATTTAGTCTCGCTCTTTCCTTTCTTTTTTCTTTTGTTTTCTAATTGCTTTTACTGAATTTGAAGCAATTTCGCAATATTATTAAATTTTATAATAAAAGTATCGATTTGTCTAAAAATTATTTTCTAAAACTAAATCAATTTAACACACCACCAATGTTTTTCGTTGTTCAAATCTTTATGAAGCTCCAAAGATTTACCGATCACTTCCTTTTGATCCAGTTTCCCTGAAGGTAATAAAATTGGAAAATTAACAAAGATGAATATTTTGTGTTTTAATCTCTTCAAGGGTGAATACAGAGGGGGAGCAAAAACCTTTGCATTTCTTAAAAACAATTTCGGAGTAATCAGCCAATACAGATTAGGATGTGTCGGGAAAAAAAATCCGAAATTTTGAGAAAAAGTTGCCCCTACCGACCCACATATTCCACAAAAATTTTTAGTTGAATCAAAAATTGTTTAGGTGTCCCGCACGAGGCCTAAAGTTTGTGATTTTATTTAATTTTTTTTTTTTTAATTAAGAATAAATGTTTAAAAAATTTTGAGTTGAAAATTGTTAGCAATAAAGCCGGGAACTATAGTTAAATAGAAGTTGTTGTTTTCATGCGGCATTTAGGTCTCTTGCATATTACTCAAAAATGAGAGGTTTTTTTTAATTCAAATTAGAAATTTCAGTATAAATGTATTATTTTATTTTTTTATATAAATGTTGATGTCTTGTAAATATCATTTTCAATTTATCACATAGCACTATATTAGTGAAATTTAGCTTAAAAACTAAACACCAAAACATATGTAAAATAGTATGTGTATTATCATTTTGTAATTAATTACAATTTTTTTGCAATGAAAAAGGCGTTCCTTATAACTCCAAAACACGTGTCTGTAGTGATCCTGCGCATTTGTGTTTTTAACTACGGTGTAATTATGTTACTATCTTTTCAGAATACTTGCTTTTATCAGAATTGAAAAAAAAAGATTTTTTTCCAAATAAATTAAAGTGTCTCATTTATACCTCTTTTAAAGTTCATATTAACCCCCACTTTAAAATGATATTTTGTTTAAAATTTTGGAAGTTCTTTTCTGTCTGTGAACCTGGACCAGATAAAGCCATCCCTTTAAATGTCACCGTAAACACGTTTTTAAGCTTCTCTGACTTTTTTAACAATTCTCTCCACCGCTTGTGTATGCGAAGGAATCCTAAACTCGTTTCTGGCACTAAAGCTAGTTTCAGCAATCAACTCCAGTTTATATCATTAACGACAGGTGATTCCGTAATATCTGTGCTGCTTTAAACTTTGGGCATTTAAAGACTGGTAACTCTGTTTGCTGAGTTTGACGTGCTTTTTGAATTTTTTTGAGTGCCAAGCAATCTAATATGCATACACTCGTTGAATAACATTCCTACAAGAGCTCTGGATGAGTTCTGAAAGCATTTCTTTGCAATGTTGAATGGACAACATCTTGGAGATCTGTATTAAAATACTTGCTGCAATCTATGATTTAAAAAAAAATGCTTAGATGTATGAATAATTTTGTGGTGAGATTCGATTGTAAACCACAAGGGTGCGTAAACCTTTATTCCAAATCCTGCTAGTTTATTTAACTCTGAACTTGGATCAATATTTGCGATGTATAGCGTCAAAACTGTTTGCCATCGTGAGACATCTTACTTGGGAAAAGCTTGCAGGGTTCCTTTCTGCTAAATTTTGAGAACATTTGCCAGACATTACAGCTTTAGACACATCCCATATATGTTCTTCTACAATCCTATAGCAGTTACGCTAGCGGAGCTGTATTTCGTTTACCATTACGGGGGCCCCACTAGAACGCGGGCACTGTGTTACGAGGGGCTTACATTCTGTTAATAGTTTTTTTATTTTACTTTTTACTCCACATAAACCACAGATGAATTTGTAAGAAAAGCAGTCAAAAACTTTGTACAATTACTGAAGTTAAAAATGCAAGACAACGTGTCCAAAAGTACAAATAAAAGGTTTAAAAAGAGTTAGAAAACTCTAGCAAATAGCTATTTCGACGCTATTATAAATGAAGCCCATCATCAGTGCAAAAAGATGATGGTTCACTGACACCAGTCAAGTGAACCAAATCACAGATGATTCCCAGTTTCAAGTGTTAATTCAGTTAGATTCCACATTCATAAACAAGTTTCTAACCAAGGGGCATGGCCTTGTAAAATGCTAGTTTTGGTGAAAATCACGTAAGTTTAAAATAAATGTGGGAGATCTAAATGTAGTTAAATATACTTTTTTCAAACCCAATTTTGTACCCCGACTTTTCTGTGCACATTTTTTAACTTGAATTATTTTTAACATTTATTCTTAATATTTAAAAAAAAAATACAAAAATAATATTTTTGAAGAAATTCACAAACTTCAGGCCTCGTGCGGAACACCTAAACAATTTCTGATTAGACTGAAATTTTTTGTGGAATATGTGGGTAGGTAGGGGCAACTTTTTATCAACTTAGCAAATTGAATTTTGAAAAAAAGTTTTTTTGATGCACCCTAGTCCACATATGACTAAGTGGAGGACGGGCTGGGTGATATATTTGGAGGATTGATAGGTGTATAAGTCTCGGAGACTTCTGCTGCACTGCCAGGGATGTTAGAAGGCCCACTAGTGAAGGACCCTGTAAGTTCTGGCCAGTCAGTCAAATATGATGGAATGAAATCAGCCTCAGAAAATAGTATCAAAAAAAAAAAAAAACCTTCAAAATGTTTCTGGTACCATTCTTTCTGATTCTTAGGTAAAATGACCAAACTAAATCCAAATGTATTCAGTTTTCACCCATAACTCCTCAATTTTTTTTATTTTTTTTTTTTTTTTTTGGAAATGGAACCCCAGCTGTCGAAAACTCAAAAAGGGGGGGGGGGCTTTTTGAGTTTTCGACAGCATTATAGCCATTATTGTTATTTCGAGGGGAAGGTAGATTCATATTGAGGGGTCAATCTAGAAAGAACTAGATCTGCTAACGGACCCTTTACAAAAGTACAAAATACAAAAGCAGAGTCTCCACAAAGATTTGAGATTCGAAACTGACGAGTTATGGATTTAATTTATTAGAATAAATTATCTACTTTAATCTGATACATTTGTAGTTTGTGACTTTCAATTACTCGTTGTAAAAGTATTTCAATATTGTTGCTCCGAGATTATAAACAAGAGTTAACCATCCCAACATGTTTGAAGAGTGTTTATTTATTAATTAAAAACATTAATGAGTAATCGTAGTAATGACTGTAATGCAGTGAACAAGAACTTTTTTATGTTTGTAAACTTTCATATTCTCATGATGTTTTGATATATTTTTAAAGATAGTATTTGATAGACAATGATTTGCTGAAACAGGGCTTTAGTTTTTATATGAATTTTCACAAACTCTATACAGTCGAACCTCGATAACTGGAACCTTGATAACTCAAATTTTTCGATATCTCGAAGAATTTTTCTTTCCCTTCATGCATACTATGTTGTCAATGCTAAAATTACCTTGTTAAGTCGAAATTTCCAGTTTTAAACCCTCGACAACTCGAAATATTTTATTTTCACTCAGATTTCATTTTCTCTTTCCTTGTCCCAAAATGTGTGTAACAGTGCATGTTTTGTTTCCATTCTATTTTATGGGCAACCAATTCAGATGTCACTTCCTTACCGATTAGAATTGCTTTAAGAAACTATGTTCGTATCCATGTGTACGTATGTGACATAAATGATCAAATTGAAAGGATTATGTTAAGGAGAGATAGGGGACGGCTTTCTTAACTGATAAATCTGAATGAAATGGAATTTTAAGACTTTCTAAAAGTTGATGAAGAAGTTGCAGTGTGTGGTCAGGGAGGGGGAGAACATGAAATTCTATCTCAAATTACCGCTGCGATCCAGTTTCTAAAGAAGATGAAGAAGAGATCTGCAAAACTTACGAAAAATCAAAAAGTAATTTGTTACGAAGATTTATTGAATCTCGTTCAGGTATGACGAAAGATACTTTTAGAATACTTTCTCACTTAGAAATTGTAGTTGAATGTGAAAAAGATTTGAATTCAATGCAAACGCAACCAGCATTGATTTTTTTTTTTTTTTTTTTTTTGGAATGAAGAAATGAAGAAGTAAGTGTTTAATTTAAACTTTCAAAGATACATACACTATTTTTTTGCATACACTCGCAGTACCCCCTCCCTTTGCCCACTAATCAAGGGATTTTGATAACTCGAATTTTTTCACTGTCCCTTCAAATTCGAGATATCAAGGTTTGACTGTATTAGATTTCTGTAACTCCAAAAACAGGACCCAAAAAAAAAAAAAATCATTGATTGACTCCTAATATTAATCATTAATATTCTTCTTACGAACTAGAGATTTGCATAATTTAAAAGCATGAACAATTGGAGCAAATTGGGAAAATTATGGGGGTTTCCCCCTAATATGTTCAAAAGATCATCAAAACGGATTTCTTTTCCAGTGGTTTTACAGTTTTTAAGCAAATTTTCAGTGTAAACCAGAACATTGAACTAATTCCTATAAACCCCATGTCCAAAAAAATTCAGGTGATATAGTAATCACATTTTGTTTCCAGTTTGTTACAAAATTTGTCTGTCGCCATCTTTTTCTCTTCTTCTGGCGTTTGGTGTTTTTCAAGTGTAGTACTTCGCCTAACGAAGTAGTTTTGGCTCAATACCTTTAACAAACTTGAATAAACAAGCTCCTCACCACAAGTGGTGCCTTCAATCAGTGCTTTTGTACTTGCATGAAGTTGTTTCTCATAATTCAGTGAGTATAATGTGTGCAAAATTAAAAAGTGTTTGTTTTGTTTGTTTTTTCCTTTTTGTTGATTGATATGTTGTGTGCATTTGGGGAATTCCACATCAGATCAATCATCTTCTTGACCTCATGATATCCGATTTTTACAATATTAGATGTGAGGGACACATACGACAAGATAAGTACCGTAAAATGGGGTGAATCAGAACACTTTTCAGCTTTGATTGTAAAAAAAGCAGTTAAAAGATTTTTTTTTTTTTATTTTTGGGTAAAAACTTCGGTCTTGCTTTACTTTTGATATTCCAAGCAAAGACAAAAATTTTGAACAATTATTATTAAAATATATAAGAAATTATGGGTGTTCCGAATCACCCCGCTGATAGGGGTCAATCGGAACACATGTTAAAATTTTTATTTTTTTCAATTTAACCTGTAATAGGTCTCACAAACATGAGTAATATTGATGGGGGAGAATAAGAACAGATAATTACTGTCAAATAAATGTATAATTTCAATACCAGTAAACGTTTATAATTTGTCAAAATTCAAAATAATTTTGAACTTATGAAAAATGAAAAGTAGTTTTAAGAACACCTTCTGAATTGAAATACAAAGATTTAACATGAATGGAAGTCACTCATGTCGTCCACAAATATGTACTTGTCCTTAAAACTAGCAATTGTGACTTGGCTTAAGTTTTTTCATAACATCTCCTGGGATGAACTCTGCTTTTCTTTAGTTTCTTGAAATCTCTGGGTTTCGGGGATTGTTCCTGAAAGATTTTTTCGCTTATTCATCACTGTCTGTGTGCTGGACTTTTGCTACATAAAGTCTCTATGACTTTCCCCTATGTATTTTAAGTAAAAAGAAGTGTCCTGGAGAAAAAATCTTTTGAAATCTGCACCTTTTTGTCATTCTAAGATCTAGTTGCTCACGAGAAGGGATAAACAGTGATAAATCCTTGTCCTTGTCTTGATTAGAAGAATTGGGGTTAGAATCTTGATTTTTCAAACAGTTTCCTTCAAATAAGTTTGAATTGGAACAACAGAACTAAGGGTTCCGATTCACATCGCAAATTTTTTTCCTGTGGCATTTTTCAGAATTCTTTATTTTTATGACACTATTTATAAAAAATGTAAATTCTAATGTGGTATTCTGTTGTTCAGATACATGTATAATTGAAACATACCACTCTTAGTTTTTTAATATAAGAAGGTTTGTTCTTGCATATGAAGTTTTGCAGTCAATGAAAATGTGGTGCTTTCTAGCATTTCACGTACAGACCTTCTTAGAAGCCAGTAGCGTTGCCAGATTGACAAAAGAATTTTTTCCTACTTCCTATGATCTTACCTTTCTTTTTAAAAAAATCATGGCGAAAAATACCCAATAGTATATTTCTGAAGAATTTATTTGTACGGTCGGAAAGTTTGATTCTGATTGACCCCACTGTTCCTATACACCCCATTTTACGGTAATCATGAAAATTTGTAAATTTTTATTTTAAAAAATGGACGAAATACCGGGCCATAAAAAACAGCAAAAGGTGCGAAAAACAGACCAAAAGTGGAAACATGCAAAGGAAAGTACCCTCACTCCTAATTATAGCAGAAAAGAAATTCAAAAACTATTGTAAAGCTAAAGAATTGAGCTTTCTATTAATATATAACATAAATTTCTTACAACAGGATTAAGTTTCATGGTCATTCTTTGTAACTTTTGACCTTGAAAATCTCAAAACACCCCCCCCCCCCCTAGAATTTCTTCAAAAAAATATATTTTGCAGTTCGAACACTATTCTTCCCCCACATCAAAACTAATTCTGCCACTGCAATGGCAAGGTACTCAAAAAAAATCAGGAATGTGTACATGTTTTATACTAGGGAATTCGGTATGTCAGGTCAATCACCTGCTTGACCTCATCATTTCCAATTTTGATGAAATTTGGTGTGAGGGACACATATGCAGACATGTGACCCAAATAGAATGAAAAATACTGAAATTATGTCCCTGTGTGAACAAATACAAAATTGTTGATATATTCTACTACACCTGCAAGTTCAAACATAGGCTTTTGGCTCTACATAGCCAACTATTTTAATTGGATGCATGAAATTAACTGATAGATGTTAAATTTAACTAATGAATGCCCATTCTTTTCGTTCTGCACTCAGTATTTTGCTATTTTAAAAAATATTGAATTCAGTAAAACTACTGAAAAATCACATGTCTTTTTATCTAAAAAATTGCACTAAATACAGGGCTGTAAAAAACAGCACAAAGTGCGAAAAAAAACGAAAAGTGATCACATACAAATGACTAACTTCATTTCTAATAATAGCAGAATAAAAATTCAAAAACCATTGCAAAACTAAAGAATTGAGCTTTTTATTAATATATAACATAACTTTCTTACTACAGGATGAAGTTTCAAGGTCATTCATCGTGACTTGTGACCTTAAATATCTCAAATCTGACGCAAGAAAGTCCATGTAAGGGTCAATCCATCTCAAATCACCCAGTCGTGTTGCTCAACATTTTTAATTTTCCTGATTCTTTTATCATGGATTACCTATGGGTAGACATGAACAAAACTGCAATTGAAAAAAATTTACATGCTATATTTTTTATTTGGCAGCCATTTCAAAATGGCGATTTGGCAAATTTGATAGAAAAACAGGGTTTGCGAAAAATTTTATTGCCAAGTCGTTTTTAAAGATATAAAAATAATTTAAAAACCAGTGTGTTCAGCATAAAATTACCTTTAAATACACCTTCTTTGAATTTACCTATCATGTAAGAAAGTTGGTCAAAATCTTTCTCGAAAAACTAGGAAAAAACGTAGAAATTGGTAATTTTTAAGACCATAAATTTTTATGAAGGAAGAGAGACTCAGCAATATTATTTTATTTGTGTGTTTGAGTACTCATAATACTACCAGCAGCATAAGTTTTAGTCTTTAAAATGAACACCTTTTTTTCTACGGATCTTCAAAAATGGCCGAAAACGCGGAAATGCCAATTTTCGTAGGCCAATATCTGAAAAGGGACTGAATGAAAAAAAAAAAAAATGAAAATTATATAAAATGTTCCTAATACTAATAAGAATATCTCACAAAAAAATTATGACTGAGACTCAACTGCGTTTTGAGTTATT
>JAXGGA010002657.1:0-105000 GCA_038373865.1 Uloborus plumipes
CAAATAGCAAAGCAAGAGAGATGATCGACTCAGGTAGGCCTTTTTTTTTTTCATTTATATATTTATTTCTTTGTATAAAAAATAGGTAAAGATTGTGAATATCTATGTTTTTACCTAAAAATGTTTTCAACTGTGAGTGATAGAAAGTAACTCTTGTTTCAGTTGTACAGCAATTAATGTAAGCATTACTATGTTCATTAATTTTTTTTCAAATCAGACATAACTAGAACCACTTCTCGGCTTATGATAGAATGAGGATTTACGTTCAAATATATTAAATATGAGCTTTAATTTTTATCTCATGTGAGGAATCATTACAGCTTATCATCCATAGTCAAAATATGTCTCTTCTGTTCTTAACTTTTGTTCTAGTCCAGAAAACTGAAATGATGAATTTGCTTGATACAATTTTATGATTGTATATTGGTTACCACAAAAATAGTTAAAAGTTAAATGTCGCACAACAATTGTAAAGAAGAACGCCTCTTTCCCACTTGAGAGACTAAAGCATTCTATGGTTCACTGATTGTTATCAACATTTTAATATGAAAAATATGAGTTGCTTCAAAATCCTCTGCGCGAGTTACTTCAAAAGTCTGCAGTTAAAAGTTCTTTTGCAGTGTATTTATAACAGCGTACAGTGTGGCCTTTATTATTATTTTTTCTTCTCAGAACAAGGTGACATACCGTATCATGCATGTTTAGAATTAGAACATACAGCATAAACTGAAATTTTCATCAAATATACAGTTTGCCATGCAATTACAGATTAATTTCAAAAAAAAAAAAGCACCAAACAATGATTCAGTCGGAAAGCAGCTCGCAGCCATGTTGTTTATCTCATGAGGTTCACTGGCATGGCTATTTTGATTTGGTGAAGTTTGAGCCGCCGCAACTGTATTGAAGCTAAATATGTTGCGCAGCTTATCATTTTGGAATGTCGTAGTTTGTACTAGTTGAATCTTACCATTTCGTCTAAGTTTTTTTGACTAATTGCATTACTTACAAGAAGGAGAAAGTTGCATTTCTTGATCAAAAATTGTATCTATTTTTTTTCAAGACCACGTATTTTCATAACTAAATTAACCACATATTCTCTGAACTAAAGAATTGTTCCTTAGAGGAATCAGTCTATTTAAATTTGTTTTTTTATTATTATTGATAGTATGAGTCATGAAAGTCCAAATATAATATTTCATTGTCTTCCTGAATGTGCTTCTTGTTAATTTGAAACTAGAAAATACATGAATTTTGAACAAAATAACCTAATGATTAAAATTTTAATCAGATATATTATGCTGTGCAATTTTTTATAATTTTCAGTATAATTGCTTTAACTTGATTTTATTTTATGATTATTTAATTTATAATATTTAAAAAATATTTTCTATAATGTTTCAGGATATCGTCTTGAATCACCCCCAAATACACCTGAGTATATATATGAGCTGATGATCAGAACATGGGATTATAATCCAGACAGAAGGCCCCACTTTAGTGAGATAAAGGAAACACTTGAAAGCATTGCATCAAGTTTTGTGTGATGTACAGCCATAATTTAAGTATATGAAATTCCGAATAGGATATATAAAGTGAAAAATTTGCTTATGTGTTATGCCATCCAAGATTTATTGCATATCGAAGAGTTGTGATTTTATATAGCGCAATATTGTTAAATGTTAGTCTATTTTCAGACTATTTTTATTGTTGATATTTCTGGTATGTTATATTTTATTTACAAAATAGTATGTTTTTTATCTGCCTAGATCCTATTTGCTGCATTTACATTATTGCATATTTGTCATCAAACATGTTCATCTAATGCATTACATTTGTTTATTAACTAACCTGTGATGAATTTTAAATATGAAATATTTAAATATGATCTATGAAATGGAAACTGCCATACAATTAATTTTTGTTATTTTTAAGAATATTTAAAATTTTTAGTTGAAAGATTTGAGCATAAACTCTCATCACAAAAACATTTGTTCATTAATTTTACAGCACACACATACCACTGCACGAGGGGGAGCAAGAAAGGTAACTGCTCATTTCAGGAAATGTTGGTTTTCTGTATTAAAAATTTTCGCATTTAAGTTCATTTTCAGTAAATTTAATAAATCTTAATTTTTATTTTCCACTCCTTCTGCTAGTAACAGCACTGAGGAACCCCCTCCCCCTTTATATATAAATGTATATATATATATATATATATATATATATATATATATATATATATATATATATTATATTATTAAAAACTGAGGGTATCTATTTATCCACATCATCCTCTCAAGCACCAGTGAACTGACCATCAAACCAGGTACTGATAGATCCAGTTTTTCTGTCTTCATTAAAGTGGAGTCTAGTGGAGATATTAATTTAAAATATTTTTCTCTCCTTTGGAACTTCAATCCAGTTACTCAGAATCCCAAAAGTATTTTGAAAAATCTAACTTGGAACCATGCCAGAACCTTCCTTTGCTTCTTCCCTTCGATGATCACACTACTTATACTTTCTCTCCATTCCTCTCTCTATCTATCTTTCTTTCTCTTTCTCTAATTTTTTGATGCAAAGAAGCAGTGAAAGCGAATAATTCGAATATCTTACGTAGTTTCTTGATGGAGGTAAAAAGTCGATCTTAAAAAAAAGTACATAATGGGCTTCTTCTAAGATCAAATTAATGGAATAATGGAATGATTCAAGAGGTGCGCTATGATGAAGCCCCAAAGTACACTACCAAAGACAGCAGCCCCCCCCCCCCCCGCAGGCGGATTGTGCGCGCCGTTAAAGGCGGCTAGGTCGAGGTGGCTTGTATACATATACATACAGGTAGTTATCAAAATAATGGAAACACTTGAGATTTAAAAGAAAAATCTACCGTTCATTGCAAAATAAGCTATCAATTGTTCTTAAACTTTAGTTATACAAAATATAGACTTCACCGGACATTTCCACATTGAAATTAAATCACTCAAGCATTTGGGGGACGACAAGAAGGGGGGTCGGAAGAAAAAACGTTTTTTGGCCATAACTCTTTGAAAATAGCTCGGAATAAGCTATAAATTTCAGTAATTAATCAGCATACTATGTATAATTACTGTACAAATTTTTATGAACGTACCACTTATACTTCCGAAGATATGAAACATTTTTCAAAAAACGGCAATTTTATTTGAAGGGTTTTTGCTCATAACACGCAGAGTTTTTGATCAAACCTTATCAAAACTTCAGGAAAGATGACAAAATACAAGAGAAAGAACATACTAAAACGGTAAATAAAAATATTAAAAATCCGATGAGATATGAACGTTAAAAGGAAATAATTTTTCACGGCGCATGCGCGAGCGACAGAAATTTATAACTACAAAAATATTGTAGCCTGGTTTATACTGCATCTTATAAAAAAAGTTCCAGTTGAATATCGTAAAAATTGAAAAAGATATCAGCGATCTAGTGAGCTGTAATTCATTCATTCACAGACAATACATAAATGGCGAGGGGTTGTCCACAAATAGTGTGGTGACAATCGAGCATTTTTTTTCAATGTTAAATTGTATACAGTTTGAAAATTTATATTCGGCATAGAAGTCACATTTCGCCTATTCGGCCAAAAAGACCTTATACGTAGGTGGCCAAAAGTATCCGGACACCCCCTGAAACGTTGGTTTTGAACGATGACGCAATAACCTTTAATTTGAAAATAGCTCTTTGTGGACAGTCCTTCACTATTTATGTATTGTCTGCGAATGAATGAAATACAGCTCACTAGATCGCTGATATCTTTTTCAATTTTCATGATATTCAACTGGAACTTTTTTTATAAGATGCAGTATAAACCAGGCTACAATATTTTTGTAGTTATAAATTTCTGTCGTTCGCGCATGCGCCGAGAAAAATTATTTTCTTTTAACGTTCATATCTCATTGGATTTTTAATATTTTTATTTACCGTTTTAGTATGTTCTTTCTCTTGTATTTTGTCATCCTTCCTGAAGTTTTGATAAGGTTTGATCAAAAACTCTGCGTGTTATGAGCAAAAACCCTTCAAATAAAATTGCCGTTTTTTAAAAAATGTTTCCTATCTTCGGAAGTATAAGTGGTACGTTCATAAAAGTTTGTACAGTAATTATACATAGTATGCTAATTAATTACTGAAATTTACTGCTTATTCCGAGCTACTTTCGAAGAGTTATGGTCAAAAGCGGTTTTTTTTACGACCCTCCTTTTTGTCGTCCCCCAAATGCATGAGTGATTTAATTTCAATGTGGAAATGTCCGGTGAAGTCTATATTTTGTATGACTAAAGTTAAAGAACAATTGATCGCTTATTTTGCGATGAACGGTAGATTTTTCTTATGAATCTCAAGTGTTTCCATTATTTTATTAACTACCTGTATATATATATATATATATATATATATATATATATATATATATATATATACATACACAGGGTATTCCCGTTTAACCTTCAAGACCTTTGTTTTTGCATTTGTTTGTCCTACATGCATATTTCCAATTGTAAAAGTGTTCAAAATAAGTTGCAGAGTTAAAATATTGACAGTTTGACAGCAAAAAATATGAAATCTAACTTTTTATATGGATGCTAAGTTTCCTAACTTATAGTTTGGGGACAGATTTCCATTGAAAATAATTCTTACCCAAAACATTTGTAGGATTCAAGTACAAAGTTTTAAGGTCTGGTACAGAAAAGAGGATTGAAACAAATCACCCTTTCAATTGAATGACAGGTTGCTTAAGTAATAACATAAAATATATATACTTAGCATTTTTGTAAAAAAATAAATGCAAATGTTATGCTATGATCTGAAAAATCTCCCTACAAAAGCTTGTGCAATTTGAAAAAGCACACTATGCACGCAAATAATTTTAAACCAGTCTTAGCGGCTTAATTTCCCCCAAAAGGTGTTATTGACAGCGAGTGTAAGTCACAAAGTACTGCGTTTTATATTGAGGTGAATATAGGTCGTACTAATGTCAAACTTTTTGTATTCAAATTGTTTTTTATGCTCTTAATTTCCTTAAATATAAGTTAGGGAATCTAGGATCCGCATAAAAAGTTTGGCTTTTACAGGCTATATTTTTGTACGTGTAGTATAATTTGACTTTTTTTTTTCACTTCAAAATTTAATGCCTTAACTCTGCAGCCCTTTTTGAGCATTTTTGCAATTAGAAGTAGGCATCTGAGACCAAAGGTTGCAGAAATAAAGACCTTGGAGGTTAAATGGGAGCACCCTGTGTGTGTATATATGTAGGGTATATATATATATATATAGAAAGAAAGAAAACTAGGAACTTGTCACTCCATGTTAACTGAACTAGTGGTCTCCACATGATTATTTTTCATGAGATTTCAGAGATGTACCCATGTCATTGATACTAACAGTTGCAAATTTTCAGCTTCCAAGATACAAGTCCTAAGAATCTAGGATGCCTCAAATTAAAATTTCTCCTAATTGTGGGGAGAGCTTTATGGAACAAATTTCCATGTTTTGGCTAAGTTCAAAAATTTTAGTTTTAGTGTAATAGCTAACTTGGAGATATTTTTATTACATTTTACATAATGTTTTAGTCTTTTTAATTCATTAGCTGCTAATTTTTTGTACCTAGATGTAAGTCATCTATAATTGTACATTTTTTTTCAACCTGGTGCCTCACTAATTTCATGTTATTACCCTCAAATTATACTGTTAATTTAGTGTAAGAACAAACACTTAGGAAAAATTTCTCACTATGCACAATATTTTGGTCCATTCATTTCATTGGCTGCTGATATTTCTGTACATAGATGTAAATCAAAAGTATTTTTGTTGTTAGTATAGTTGATCTCATGAAAAGATATCATCAGACTTATCACTGCTTAAAATGATAAGCTATAACGTATGAGAAATAAGAACTCGTAAGAAATAGCCTTGTGATATAAAACAATAAAAACATTGTTGGAGTACAAAAATTGCAAATAATTGAAGACATCAGTACTTTCATTAGTTCATTTCTATTGCATTGGAAAAGAAGTTTAAAATGTACAAAGGAGAAACGTATAAAAGGTGCTTCACTGTATGTGAGCTATTGGATGAAAAAAATAATACAAGAATTTCTTTTCATTCTAAATCATCTTTTGTATTGAAAAACTTTGTAACCCTGAAACTGGTGTGTGCTAGTGTTATTGCTGTTTTGTGCTTCAGATCTTGACTTTTATTTTTTATTGTATTATATTTGTAACTTTAAGAATAATTGACATGTATGCTTTCATAATAGTGCTATCTCCTCTCAAAGCTGTAACAAACTAACACTTGAAGCTTGAACAATTTTGTTTTCTTTTCAAAACTTTCTTAGTACTGCTCTGTTAAACTTTAGACTTATTTATGCAAGTTTTATATTGCTAAATCACATCGAACAAAACAAACTTTTTATGATTTTGTTGTTTATTGGAAGCCTCTTGGTAGTGGAGTGAAATTCATTTTCTGAATACCAATAGAGCAAAATATCCATTTGAACTAAATTAATTTTCCTGACTTCATTTATTTTCAATAACATTGCTTGAATTCCATTACAACAAAATTCCTGTTACAACAAACAAAATTTAGGGTTACTTGAAGTTTCACTGCTAAAATGAATTGTTTTCTGTGATCATATTAGCTTTTCAGTGTTTATTAAAATTTGGTGACTTGGAAAGTTATGTGATAACAATAACTTCCTTTAAAAATAAAACTGCACCTTTTAAGTAAATAAAAATGGTATGAGACGTATAACAAATAATCATCAAACATTGTAATTTAGTTTTTTTTTCTTTTGGAAAAAAAAAACGAAGTTTTTTTTTTTTAATATTAATATTTAGCATCCTTCAAAATGCTGCATTTTGTCAAATCATTTCCTTAAAAAACGATGTTTTGAAAAAATCCAACATTTTTATCTATGTTTGAGATATAGAATATAAAATAAAAAATACATCTCCATGTTCTTTCATAGCAATGCAGTATTATGATAGAAAGTCTACTATTATGTCCCATTTAGTTGAGTATGTTTGTCGATTGAAAGTTTGCTTAATTTTGAGCTAGTTGATGTAGATCATTTTCATATGTTAGACAAACACATAACTTGTATTGAAGATATAAAAAAAATGATATAATAGTTTTTATATTTTCACATTGCAAACTTTGGCTGGCAATAAGTTTCAGATGCTCTACTTCTAGTGAAAATTTTGCTTTTGCGATACATACATTATATATATAGAAAAATATTGTTATGGAAATTCCTTAATTTGAAATAACTACTAAATTTAAACTTTGTTTGATTTTTTTTATTGTTTTGGGTGAGAATTATTCTACTGATTTCTAATTTTTTTAATATTTAAATTGCTCAGCTGTTGCAAATTTTGGGTAGCATAAAAAGTTTAGAGTACTCATGCTAAATGTAATAAAAAAAAATTTTAAAATCCAATTCCAATGCTTTCGAAAAGATCTATGGTTAGTTTTGAACAATCCAATATTACAATTTTAATAAAGGTTATTTTCTAAGACACTAGAAATTTTTGAAAGAATGAAATTAAAATGTTTTCCCCATTTTGCAGGTTGGGGTTCTCACCTAATATTATATTTTCTAATGTTTCTTGAATTATGCTTCAAAACGGAAGAAAAATTTAAAATTTTCAAAAAGGAGTTTCATTAAAGTTTAATTTTTCACAATTCATTTTTTTTCCAATTATCCTTTTCTAAATTTGCTTATTCTAAATATGCTCTGTAGTTTATGAAGTTCTTGTTTTAAAATTCCCCATTGTTATTTATTAGATTCTATTTATAATGTTCATTTATAGAGTTGTTGCACTTATGGAGTTTTGCGTGTGCAAATATAGCATTAATTATCAGAAGTACTTCAAATTTATTATGAAAATTAAATTTTTAATTTTTTCCCCTCAATTTCTTTTGTAAAATTACTGTAAACAAAGGAAATTATTGTTGATTGATCAAAATCTGTCTATTTTGTAACATTTGTAATTTTAACATATATAATGAGGTGATATTTTTCGGCATGACTGAATGCAATTGTTTACTGTTTTATGCATTCTCTATATGTGTTTTGGGTAGTTTAAATTGAACCTGCGGTATTAATCAAATCCTTTGGATTGAATTTTTTTTTTGTGCCAAATTTATGCTGTTTGTCCAGAAACCACTTTTGCATATTGCCTTAATTTTGCTATGCAACTGTAGTTTATACCAAAGTGTTTTATCTTTATACATTATTTCTGAAATAAATGTTTTAGTTAAATATGTGGTGATTTATTTTTGGTAGAATTTTTTTTGGAGTTTTTCACAACTAAGTGCATTTTCATTAAATATAACTACATACAAACCCCATAAAAGTTGGCTATCTTAAGTGATGGAAGAAAAAATATTGATAAAGAAGTGAAAGAGAGAAACAAAAACATTACACAATAACTAAGATAGTTCTGTTCAATGAATACTTTAGTGAAGTTGTCATTCATCAATACACATTAAGTGGCAGTACAACGCTTTTGTGTTATTTTTAGTGCAATATATGCATTTAACCAACAGAAAGATGAAAAATAATGTAAACATCCATACAGCTTTAAAAAATGTACAGTTTAAATGAATTATCATGCTTTAAAAGTAAATTAAAAAATTAATTATGGGCAATAAAATTGTTTTTCACTTACTTTAACATAGTAAAGGAAGAATTGTAAGCACAAAACTATTTTGATTCAAATTTCAGTCTGAATTTCCATTTTGCTCACCCTTGAATGAATGTTGTAGTTTTTTTGGGCTGTCTTCTCATGCATATATATATACAGGGTGTCCACTCCAATCGTGGACCAATAGCTAATTTCTAAACCGTTAGAGATAAGCATATAGTTTATTTAGGAAAAAATCTCCAAATTTCGAAAGGAATTTTGGGTCGATTCAATGTTTTTCAAAAAATCAAATTTTGAAAGAGTTACAAAATTTAAATTTTTATACAGCCCCCCAGTCCTATCAATCATATTTAGTAAAATATTCTTGACACTATAACGTTTAAAACTAAAAAAAAATCACTCTTCTACCACAAAAATTGACCGAGTTATGACGTTTTGAAAAATCAAGATTTTGAATGATTTCACGACGTCATCGAGAGATCGCTTGAGGGACCGTATGCGAAATCCTTCAAAATCTTGATTTTTCAAAACGTCATAACTCGGTCAATTTTTGTGGTAGAAGAGTGATTTTTTTTTTAGTTTTAAACGTTATAGTGTCAAGAATATTTTACTAAATATGATTGATAGGACTGGGGGTCTGTATAAAAATTTAAATTTTGTAACTCTTTCAAAATTTGATTTTTTGAAAAACATTGAATCGACCCAAAATTCCTTTTGTAATTTGGAGATTTTTTCCCAAATAAACTATATGCTTATCTTTAACGGTTTAGAAATTAGCTATTGGTCCACGATTGGAGTGGACACCCTGTATATATATATCTAAGACTGTATGGACAGCTGAAATATCTATTTTGACCACCCCTGTGTTAATCACAATGAGTTTTCTTGTGTTGTTTGTATATACTTACATAGTGAAACTTCTTTAGAAGGACCACTATCCAGTCCTGAAAAAGTGTACGCTAATAGAAGTTGGTCGCCGTTAGAGTTATTTTCAATGCATACTTGCAAGAAACAAAAGTACCAATAGAAATTATTTATATTCTGCTTACTATTAAGAACATTGTTATAAGAATATATTTATATTGAGAAACTAAAATATTTTATACAAAATATCGTTATTACATTATTTTTCCATTAGGAACTAGATTGCTTAAAAACATTAGAAAGAAAACAATGGATTGCTTCAGATTCGTAGATTTTGACATATGGTAACATTTCTAGTACTAATCAGACTTACAAAATTTCTTGTTTGCTCTAAGAAATATGAGCATTTTTATTATCTATGTAGAACAAATAAATATGAATGTTTTGATTGCTGTTTTTAGAATAATAATCAAATATTTAAAAACTAATACAAATTTTTAGCTTAAATTCTTGCGTTGATAAAAGTTTTTGAGAACACTGAGGAGTGAAAAAAAGATTTTCAGTTGATTTTTTGAATAGGAAACTAGTAGGTATAAATGCTCTAGCTTGGGGCCTTTTTTCAAGGCATGGAAATACTCATTGACATTTTCGGAGGCATAAGACTCATTTGGAGAAGCTAAATACAAAAACAATAAACACAAACCATGATAATAACTAATTCCATTGCAAAAAAAAAAAAAAAATACAGTATAGAATAGCAGATGGCAATGTATTATTTTGTTAGTAAAATTGTTTCCATATTCCAAGATGAAAATACAAAGCTAGAAATACGCTTGACTATATTTTTGTGGTACATTTTTGATTAATACTGCGTGAAATATGCTAGTAGAGGCATTAAAAATCTCTCTCCTTCAACCAATAAGAGTTGATGGGTGCTATGGAAATAATTTTTTTTACTTAGTTTCATGTAGTTAGGTTATTTCATATGATGTTTTTCATTCTAAAGCATCTTAATACAAAATTTCTTTCTTTGACGCCCTTCTAAGTGTGGCTGTGATACATTTGCATGTAAATTAACTGAAAACTTTCGACTATGCAGTTTAACAACGGTTAGACAACTACAATTTCACTGTTGTTTTTTTTGTAAAATTAGCAACTTCACTGATGCTGCAATTAGAACACAAGCCATTCTGGCTCTGAGGAAAAAAACACACACACAAAGCAATGAATCTGGCACTAGACAGTTACTGTAAGACTTCAAATTTAATATATTTTATTTTAAACAAAAAATGATTTTGCATTGAGTAATATGCAAATTTCTCTTCTTACAAAACATCTCCAAGTAATGAGTGAGCAAATACATTTCTGAATAATTAAAATAACAAAACTAGAGTTCTATAACAATCATGCAATCATTTTTGCAATGAGCATTGTCACTCCAGATGGATTCACCTTCACAGTAATGTTGTTTGAGGGACAGAATTTTTCTTGCTGGGAACTATTAAAAACATCATACACTAAATAGCATGAATCATAATTTAATCTGAGTGAAGACAATTGTGTAGTAACTGAAACAGGACCACCAAGTGTTCTACGGTTGAAGAATACTAATGCGTATGAATATTGACTATTGCTTTTTGGACTGATTGGTCTCTTCCATATCTCCATCCCACTTGTCTGTAAATACAAGATAATTAATATTAAGCAAAACAGTAACAAACAGAAAGGGAAGAAAACAAATACTAACAAGGACAATTATTTTCAAAAATTTAATAATTTACCATAGAAAATTAAGTACTATGAAATGCATATTTGTTTTGTAAATAAGTTTTTATCAATTGTAATGCACAAGAAAGGCTAAACTTGCCCTATAGAAAATATTTTTTTTATTGGAAAAGAAATCACTTCTTCCCATTTCCTATTTTATGTGAACAATAATAAAAAGCAAGCTAAATGTGAAAATGGATCTACATATTTTATTGTTATTATATTTTTAATTTCTTGAATGTAATGAAACGGAATGCTTCTTGCCTTTTAAACAGTACTATAAGGAAAGCTTTTCCTTTGTAAAACTTGAGAGTTTGAAAGCCTTAATCCTGTTTTTGTTTTTAGCAGCACACCAAACCTACTGATGGTATGACACTACAAAATGCCATCAGATATTGTGGCGTATCGGAAAAATCGAAATTTCCTGGATTTTTTAGTGGTAGTACGGAAAGGTTGTGAACTGACTTCACAAAAATGTGCGAGAAATCTTAAAGTTCTTGGTTGATATCTTCTGTCCCCTCAAGGGGCCGAAAGTTCTGCAAATTGGACCAAAAATGATTAAATTACAAAAAATAATTAATAATATCAAATATTGTCTATAATTTTGAGGTAGCGCTTAAAGTTGCTTAATTGAAATTACTTTAAACACATAAAAATTAGAACTATAGGTTAGTATCTTCTACCTTCTCATCAGCATCTCATTTAGAAATTTTGACACATTTTGGTACTTTACTGTATAACTGTTTACAGCTACATTAATTCACAATCAAGGCATACTAGGTTTGGCACATTGTCAAAAAAGTGAATCCCCCCCTATTTCCCCCCCCCCTAGAAACAAATAGAAGTGATCAGTACATCACATGCCTTGTGTGTGACAGTACACAGGTGTATTTAATGGCGCAATTCGCAGGTTGAAATAAAACTTCAAAAACCAGTCCAATGGGTTATCTGCTTACTTCATTGAGTTGCCATTACATCTATTTGAGTCTATAGACAGCAAGTCAACTGGCCCTACATCTTACATCAGAGACATTGGACGAAAACTCAAAGGATGTGAAAAGCTTCCAGTGTTTGCCTAGTATTGAATGCGAGCTGCCAAACATTGATCCCACCACTTTGAGTTCAGATCAGAAATACCTATTAGACACTTGTGCCACATTAGTTCTGGCATTTATTATTCAGGTCTAGCTAACCGGGAACCAGGAACGTTCAACTTGGCCTGATGTTAAACAACTGCCAATCAAATGCTGAGATCATGCATCTATCTACATCACACCCATCAAATGAGTTGCTAACTTTAACCTTAAATTCAATAATAAATCTTAGAAAACAAAATCACGTTTTTCAAGAATGGAAAAAATTGACTTAACGCCATTTGGTAACAAGCTCTTCATATATTGACTGAATATAATAACCATGCAAAACATACATATATTCATATAAATTTATAAAATATATAGTTTTGTGTATATGTTTGCACAAGTATTACTAAACAAAAAAAAAAAAAAAATGCAATTTAAATAAAAACAGATGACAAAGACTGTAATTTCTCAGACTTACATTATAAATACGCTTCCCCATCATTCCAAGTGGATCTTGATTAACAGCAACAATTTCCTTATTTGTAAGCAATTCTATAAATTCTGGTTTGATGTCACGTAAGTCATTTGACAAGAGTAAAGGGCTTGCCATTATGGCCCACAAACAAAACTGTGCTTTTGCTTCATCATAACTCAAGCCAAAATTACCAGCTATTATCTGAAGAATTTAATAAAAGTAAAATATTAACAGCAAGGAAAACAAAGACTAGTATTTGTTTCATTTAAAAAAAAAAAAAAAAAAAACATCTCAATTCAAAAATTAATTTAAACGATCATTAAGTCAACTGAAATCCTTATTAAGACTGGAATTTTGTGCAATGCATTGTCTCTTTTATGTCAAATAACACTGCCTACAAAAATACTGGTTTTTAGGCAACCTATACTACAAGTATTACTATATAATTTCATCAAGCAACTTACCTGTTAATAATGAAAAAAATAATTCATTAGCTTTAGAATTATCAACAAAATAAGTCAGTCAAAAGTAGATTTATCTTTTTGATGGTTTTGTATTAGGTTGGTGCGTATGAAATGTCGGATTCTTAAGTGATTGTATAAAACTGCATATCTTTCTTCAAAAGCTGTTTATTCAATCAAAGTATGCTCCATTCGCTTCAATACACTTCTCCCAACGAGATTTTAAAGCGTAGATGCCTGTCTTAAAAAAATTTTGGTCTTTAGAATTAATAAACTCTGATATCGAGTTTTTTAGACTGTCTTCATTTTCATAGTGTTTGCCCCTTAAAAACAGCTCTAAATGCTTGAAAAAATGAAAATCGGTCGGCGAGAGATCCAGTGAATACGGTGGATGCTGCAAAACTTCATATTCCAATTTGTTCAGTTTCGCAATTGTTTTGTGTGTCGGCAGAATTCATATCGGCAATAAACTCAAAAGAAATAACAAAAGGGAAGACCTTCGAGAAAACCTATTTTGCTGAAATGAGTCTCTGGCAATGGACAATACGACTATGAATGAGGTTATGCCAAAGCCAAAAGTATAACGAAAACAGGGAGACAAACATCCGCATGTAAAGAGAATCCGACATTTCATACGCACCAACCTAATAGTTAATTTAGTTTGACATTTAAGAGATGATATACAAGGGTTGCAAATTAAATAGTGGCAACTTATTCTGGAAACTCACAAAAGAGCAGGCATGTGTAAATAGAATATGGAAATAGTAAGGTGGGTTTGTTGTTGATGCGTGAAATGTCAAAAATAGCCGATCTAGTTGGAAGAGTAATTGTTTTGTGGTGTTAATGTGAAAAGTTTTGTTTTTATGGCTCTAAAGCAGTGGTTCTCAACGGGGGTGGTACCACCCCCTGTGGGCTGTGGGAAGATGCTGAGGGGCCATGAACATGTTTTGAGCAATAAGGGGGTGGTGGGTATATTTTGGACGATAGGGGGGCGGTGGGAAAATTTGGGGGTCAGAGGACAATAAATACATTAGAATTTATTTTAATTTTAAAAATCAAAA
Source organism: Uloborus plumipes (assembly GCA_038373865.1). Taxonomy (NCBI): domain Eukaryota; kingdom Metazoa; phylum Arthropoda; class Arachnida; order Araneae; family Uloboridae; genus Uloborus; species Uloborus plumipes. The sequence goes on from JAXGGA010002657.1 coordinate 14,386, forward strand.
TTAAATTTTGTACTAAATCAAGAATCCAACTTGAATTATTTGTGCCTACAATAAAATAAACTTATGCGCTCTGGAATCTTAAAACTTATTTCCTTACATTTTTCGGAGGTGACTGTTTTTTTTATTAAAATTGTTTAACTTTTTATGCTTATCATTTTTTCCTTTTCTCTCTGTCTCTCTCTTTTAAAGCAATTTGACTTCTTAGTGATCTTTTGCGTCCAACAATCAGGGCCGCGACGTGCCAATGTGCAAAGCCATGCAGCGCACGGGGGCGCCAGAGCCTAAAAGGCGCCGAGCTCCACCGACCAAAAAAGCTCCAAACAGAAAAAAATTTTGATAAAATTCCAAATATGAAAACAAAATTGAACTCAATTAAAACAAAGTTTGGCGATGAAATTATATTGCTCAATGAGACAAGCAATATGTCTCGCTACCTACCCATAAAGGAAAAATTATTGCCTTGTTGTATCTAAACAAGCTATTTAAAAGCTTAATCTTTTACACTGGAAACAGGGCATGTTAATGCATACATCAGCACTTTTTTTTTCGAAGGAGGCGCCGTGTAAGCTATTTCAGCATGTCTATAAGGTCATAAAGCAAAAGAGTCCAAGCAAATCTTCTGCTCTTCAATAGGTTTCTTCCTTCCGTTGGATCAATACTACGTAATATTTCCTCTAGTGCAGGGGTGGCCAACCTTTTTAGGGAGAGTGCCACTATCTGGAGAGAAAAAACTCAGCGTGCCACATTGTATTTTTCCAACAAATTGATTTTTTTTAAAGTTAAAAATAGATTTTATGCTGGATGATTATGTAATTCTTACTCAAATGAAACATTTTTTCTCCTAAATCTGATTAATTTAAATCTAAATGATAATAAAGATAAAACAAGTCCGAACTTAAGAGTTATTGTTAGTAAACATTTTTAAAAAGATTCTGTCAGTTAGTTTATGCTTAAAATAGAAAAAAATAACATCAAACATTCTATTCTAAAAATTAAACAGTCAGTACTTAATGTGGTTTTTGAGTCCGCATCTTTTTACCAATTCTTTAATTTTAGGATTAGTTCTCGAGAATCCTAAGAAATTTAACTGTTTTAAGTGCAATCAATTAATATTCAACGGTATTTCGATTTTTCTGCATTCATAACAAAAAATATTTGTTTAGAAGCGTATTTTTAGCCAAATATACAACAGCATCAGACGGCTAAAGTGTATAAATGTGAAAAAAAAAATGTTGTTACAAATTTCTAAATTTCTATACAACAGGGGTGAATTTCTGTTGAAGTAAGCTCTTATATTTGATTACCAATGCAATAGGTCAGTAATTCCGATTTGGATTACAGAAGGGTAACAAGTAGTGTCTTGCAGAGAAATAAACAAAGAATTTGCAAATTGCAGCATTTTTTTTTTTTTTTTTTTGTGATCCTGAAAATCATCAAACCTAACACTGAACGAATGCTTAAAATCTGTGTAAAATTTTCTCCATATACCATTGGAAAATTATTAAATTTCGGTTGATACTTTCAGTATTAACTTTTAATGTTTTATTCTTTTTTCTTCAAAGTAGAGAGAAAGAAACTGAAGTTTCATTATAAAAGAAAAAATGTTGGCTTCTACTGGTTTAGGAAACCTTTTTTTTTCGTACGATCTTAAATTTAAACTACTTAAACGCAGGATGTTAAGAGATGGCATAGCTAAATTAGTTCGCTATTCTCCAATTCTAAGTAGCAAGTCCTCATTGCTTTCCTTCCAGATATTTCGAAAACACACTCCCTAAAATTCTAAAATCATATGACTATTTTTCCTTTGGATAGCTATTGCACATTTTAATGAAGGAGTAACTTGCTATACTCTCCTTTTTCTCCTGGGAAAAGTTCACAAAACATTCAGAGCTCTAACTCGTAGTTTGTTATCATAGTTAACTCTACAGGGTCACCAACAGAGAAAAAGTCTCATTCCCTGGCAAATAACTTGTGATAGATAATTCGTTGACACTTTTGAAGTTTTTTTTCCCAAATTATTTTCAAGTAATGTAACAAAAACAATTTAAGGGTCTTCATTTGTGCAACCATGCCAAATTTGTCCAATCTAGTTTCTTAATTTTAGTTGCAGAGTTTTTTTTTTTTTTTTTCAATTTCATCACCCTTAGCTGAAACTATTGCAGATCAAGAATCCATTCTGCAGCATCGAAAGTTTCGTTCGTGTCAAGCACAAATATGCTTTACAAAGCATTGTCTGTAGCGTCGCAGCTTTCGTTGGATGCCCGAAGGTAAAGCTGAGTACTTTGCGATATTGTAGTTCAGACAATTTTTAAACCAGCCTCCTGACACTTAATTGTCACAATATCATGAGATTTACCAGTTTAAGGGTTTTATTTTTTATCAATATTTTTGAGATCGATATTTTTTCCTCAATTTTGGATTTTTTTCAAAAAGTCTTCGCGTGCCATTGTTACTGGTCTGCCGTGCCACATTGTGGCACGCGTGCCGCGGGTTGGCCACCACTGCTCTAGTGCAATGCATTTTAGTATTTTAACAATTGTTCATGATGATTCGACTGCTTTGTGTTATCTATATAAATAAAAGACTACTTTTGTATGCATATGTCCGGGGTAAACTTCAAAACTACTGGACCGATTTTAACCATTTTTTCATCGTAGATAGCTACAGTAACAGGGAGCAGGATAAGCTATAATTTATAAATAAAAAGCTTAGTTTAAAAAAGTTATTATGGAAAATAGTAAATTTCATGTAATTTCCCCATTAAATGATTAAATTTTCAACCCATTGTTGCAAAATTTGGTTGCCTTGCAACAACAATATTAATAGTAATCATGATGAAAATTTTGAACCAAGGCTTCTCTGGAGTAAGTATGAAATTTATTGCTTTCTTAGGATTTTTATATTCATTTATGCCAATAATCGCTAACGGATTAAATAAAAAGAGAATTGATTTTGGCAATAGTTAGAGAATATAAAGTGTTTATAGTCAAAAAAAATTCTAAATTAGGTACATAAGATGTTTTCACCTCACCAAAGTAGTCACGAGGATAGAAACTAATAATGGGACCTATTTAACGTGCAATGTTTGGAAATGGTTAATTCCGGTGCGATTGATACTGTAAATATATATGTATTTTAATATACCAAGCCTATAACATTTCCTATTTACCTAAACATTATTTGTAGTTTACATTGGTATTTAGGGTGTGCAATAAATTTTTTTCAGTTTATCCATAACATAGCCATTGTTTACAGAAGTAGTCATTACGTTTATAGATAAGCACTTTAATGTTGAAAAATTTATGAATGAGTTTCACTAAAACACCCTACACCCAGAAGAAACCCGGGAAGGGCCGGGTACCCGGCTAGTCGTATATAAAAAAATACGGTAAGCATATGTGCATGTCATTAACTTGAGCGTATTTTTTACATATTATGGACAACAGTTTAGGTAAACTTTTCAGTTTCAAAAAGTAACAATTTGACAATAATCACACGATTATCTCCTCTTTGCTTTAAACACTAGTTTTTTTAATTAAAACAAAAAACCATTTTAAATTTTTGCCTTTTTCCTAATCCGGATTTTATTGGTTTTCCGGGAAAGATTTCAGTTTCCGAATTTTAAGGGTAATATCTTCCTCTTTATACTTCAATTCAGAAATATAATCAATCCCCTGTTGTCATATTTTGACAGATAAAAAAGTGTGATTTATTTTTTGTCAAATGCAAATTCGAGAGATATTTAGAGCTTCGTTAACTGTGATATTTAAAATATTTTTTTTTCTAAAACACAATGGTGTATTCAAGGAACTATTGGACTCGAAATTAGGGATGCACCGATAAGCAAATTGGCCGATTACCGATCAATCGGTTGTTGATAATCGGCCGATTAATCGGCTCAGCCGATTAATGATAAGGATGATTGTTTTTAATAAGGCGATCGATTAATCGGCAAAGTGGTCGATTAATCGATCTTGCCGATTAATTGGTGCATCCCTACTCGAAATTACTTTGGGATATGAAGTAAAAATGTACACGGTATTCCAAAATTAAATATTTGTCATGCTCCGATTTTTGACTACATGAAAAACCAGACAATTAAAATTTAACCTGAATTAAAATTCAGAGTTATTCTTATATTTTTCTAGTTAAATGTTTAACAATATTTTTAATCAATTAAATTGTTAAATGTTATTAATATATTATTTTCAATGTCAAGATTCGCACATTTCAGCTTACAAATGTTTCTGTTTATGAATTTTTATTCTATCCAGCTTGGCGACAATAGAATAGTTGCATCCTTTTTAATGGTGTTAGAGCAATTAATACTAGGTTTCGTATAGCTCATTTCGAAAACGTCGTTTTGTTTTTACCCCCAATTTGTTGAGTTATTTGCAGTAAGAAAATCGTGTGTGTGTCCTCTCGCACGTGCAGATTTTTTTAAACTTACAATAAAAAAATTAGTATTGACTTTTAACCAACCAGCTTTACACTTTTTAAATTTTGAAATTATTTATTAACGGTAAAATGATGAAGTTGATTTGGGGCACCGTAATAAATGAGTGTTTTTTCAAATAGAATATTAGTTTGAAATGATTGAGAGTTGAAAACAATTCTCGAAAATGAGGCCCCTGGTTGGAGGGGGGGGGGCTTTGAGAAGTCAATATATTAACAATCGGCGTGGTTTTTGTTGTTTACAGATAAAAATTGCACCCTTTGACCAAGCTCCCAGGACAACTTTAAAACAACAAGCCTGTCTATGTGCTAATTTTAGCGCATTTTTTAACTCTCAAAAGAAATAAAAATATCTATATATATATATTTATTTTTTAATTTGAACTTTTTATGTACTAAAAGATCAGATCAAGTTTCACACACCTATTGAATGCTTTCCTTATCAAAAATAAATAATTAATTAACAAATAAACGTTGAAATAAGCCTCTAAGAAAAAGATCATCAGGCAAAGCAAACTTGGAGATTACAGTAAAACTGTTGGACCTTTACACGTTGATTGCGTTACATGAACGATTTGAATTTGGTTTTTTGGCACAAAAGAAATTTTAGTCATGCACTTTTTTTAAAATTCAACTATTGAAAAATCTACTATTTTAGTTTGACCTTCTAAAATTTAATATTCTTTATATTCTAACGCTTGTAACGAAGTAAATATTTCGAGATATTTATAAAAAACCTACTGCTTAAAAAATAGAACAAAAATTGAGAATAATCATTTTGAAAAGAATGAAAATATAATGTTATATGTGAAGGAGTTTTTCGACTTTTGGAAGTACTTTTAGGGTGGGGGGACATTATCCTCGAAACTTATTTTTCTAAATTATATTTGTCTATAAAACATCACTGCTGGTGTTAACTATCGAACGTTACTGCATAAGGCGCTCAGAAGACACTTGCACGAGGGCGCCGATCAAGCTTGGCGCGGCCCTGCCAACAATCTTGCGAGAGAACATTATAGCTTGACCACGGAGAGATGGTGGATGACCTTGAAGCGAAAACGGACCTCTTTAATTTTGAAATAGGAAGAATCAGCGTAAAAAGTTATTTTTTACACTCTTACATTTGAATTTTTACGTCATGCGTGATTTCTTTGATGCTACCCCTAGCAGCATAATCTCATCGGCAGGTGATCGGCCATTCATCGAAACTCGATGAAATTCTCATCGGCCGATGATCGGATTCGATGAGTTCTCATCGGAAATAACAGAATCCGAGCAGCAAAATCCGATGAGTTTTGCTTGAAAAACGACGAGATTTGGAGCAATTTACGAGCACTGCAATCCCGTGCCGATGAATTTAGGATCAATTTTGGATGCTCGGCTTATTTTCATCGGGAAAGTTGATCGGAAGGATATCGCTTTCCGATGAAAAGTTGCTCATCGAAAACCGTGCTCGGGTACTGATCAGAACGATGTAATGGTGCGTTATGGGATCAGTTTATGAGGAGTTGGATGATTGGCCGAGCAAAATACGATGAGTTGTTGCTACTTGGGACCTTTTCCAAAATAAAGCGGTCCGTTTCCACTTCAAGGTCACCTGCCATCTCTCTGCGGTCCAGTTTCACCTAATGAAGAACCTTTTACAATGAATCGCAGTTTCAATCAGGGTTGCATGGTTTTATCCAATATGAGCCAATTGGGCTAATTTTGATCACACATAGCTAGAAAAAATTCAAAAACCTTAGCCACACCATCGTTTGGTTATTTTTTAGCCAAACTGTTGATTGATTATTCTTCCCATAGCAATGTAATTTCTACTAGCTGTAAAAAAAAATTTAATAGCACATTTTTTTTAGTGTCATACATGTAAAAATACCTTCCTGCATCTACAGGTGAAAATGGTCAAATTAAGTTCTCAAGTTTCAGTCGCCTCCTATTTTGATTGTTGCTAAACAAAACTGGTTTTCAGACTGAGCAATTCCCCATTTAGGATACCAGATTTTAATGTCTATTGCCGAAATTTTATGGAGGATTCAAAATACTGTGAAAAAGATTCACAATTGCATTTGAGTGTCTACCACAAATAGCGTTTTAGGCAGAACATTAAACGTCATTGATTTTGTTTTTTTGTTTTTTATTCTTTATTTTCTTTCACCATGTTATCAGAAGTTAACTTAGTACCTATGAGGAAGTAAGTACTAAAGATATCCAAAATTTATCGATGTGCAGGGGCATTCGTGCAATTTGGCGTTTTTCCCAGGTTTGGTTATTTTCCTAAATTTTTACCTGGCAATCGTATTGCAATGCTTACAGTGAGAGCTCAGTTTGACTGTTTTGTTTGACCTCTTTTAACTTTGGCCTTTGCTCACTTCATTAATTTACTTTTATGGTTTATTTTTAGAGAAATCCTACTTCGATGAAACTCACATTTTTGCCAACATCTTCAGTCTTTGCACAAAGACTTCTCTGAGTGTTTTGAGGATATTTTTGTCTGAACGTTCCTCATTGGGTCATGAACCCTTTTGAAAATATTGAGACAACAGATGTTCAGTATCAGTAAGAACTGGTGGAACTTTCAGCCACTGAAACTTGAAAAACTGGTTTCTAGAATGTTAACAATTTTACAGGATTTTGGCTTCAAGGACACATTAGTAGCCTTTATCTTGGACTGTGAGCTATTGTCAAAAATTTTTTAATCGTCTTCCCCTCTTCATACCGCTTCAAATGAGGACTTAATGTTGTCACCGACCTAGTTACAAAACAGATAAATCGACTCCAAATCGTCGCAAGAGGAGACTTGGGACTTTACCTCAGAAAAAATATTAAATTATTTCATTTTATTTTGTTATTATTCTTTTAAAAATAAAATATTTTAAATCCTAGATTTTTTTTTCTACACTCGTCATTTTAATTCTAATAATGACTAACGAGGAAAAATATATATTGTTTAACCGTTTTGTAAAATTCTGGAAGGATTTTGTTTTAAACTTTAAACCTCTTTTTGCACACCCTTTCACCTTTACTATAAAGGGGGGGGGGATTTCATTCGTAAAGGAGGCGTTAGCAGTGAAAAGGTTGAGAACCACTGCTCTAAAGCATGTCTTCAAAGGGTGATCAGCGATCATGGTTTAAAATCAAGATTTCCCATTGCAGAAATGCAATAGAATAGTTTTGAGAATTACTGGAAGAATGTGGTTAAAATGCATTATTGTATAGGACTGCTACACAATGGGTTAAAGCGTTTTGTTGGGGTCGGCAGGAGGCTGCAAATTTCCAAAATACAGTCAGCCCTCCATTCCCCAAGATCAGATTGAGATCATTAGCAGTCTATTTTCCATAGACTCTTGATCAAGTGTCCAGAAATTATCCTTAAAGCTTGGTCTCACTCCTCATGTTCATCGAGCAAAAGGGAGCTTTGTCACACACATCAACATTCAACACACTTTGCCACTGGTCTCCAAGGCCTTCCGAAAACTATCAGAAGGTTATAATCTTTACTGGTGATTACATAGAAGGAATGTAATACAATTATACTTGTAAGTTCATTAAAAGTGATTTATATGTAAGTTGCCATTATGTAATTTACAGCATTTGTAGGAAATCTTATATTTTCAGAAATAAATAAAGAAATGAATGAAGATCAGGCCTTTTGTGTTAAAATAATACCGAAGCAACAATACCTGAAAATGCGTTAGTAGTCAATGTGTAAGTAGGTAAAGTAAGTAGTCAATAAGTTCAAACAAAATGGTTAAAAGTAATGCACCCCACACATAAAAGGCAGATGTTCTAAAACATGGAAATAACAGAGAAAAAAAAAAGCCTATCATGCATAGCATATGAATTTCTTTCAAAATTCCAATGCAAAAACATCAATTACAAAATTATTACAAAATCAGAAATTTGTTTTAAAAACATCACAGGTTAGCAAGAAACTTTTTTCAATGCATAGATTTGAAACTATGAATGCCAACAAATCTGGAAAAAGAAACATATTTTACCACATGTAGTTGATGCAGAAATGGTCAGAAAATCTGCAAACATACCTAAAAAATCTTTCCTATCATTTGAAAAAATATAAGAAAAATCAGTGGCTTACATAAGTTAAAATTTTAGAGGGATCGAAGGTTACCAGGCTTAGGCATCCCTTCCACTTTCTTTTTTTTTTTCGCAATTTAAAGTTATTGGAGGGCTGTGTAGTACCAGACTTTCAATTTTTGTTCTGAGGTGAATTTTTCCGATGCAATAATTAAACTGGGGGAGGGGGGGGGTGAAATGAAGGAGTGAAGGGTATAACAAAACCAGGCACTGTGACCAGAGCAAGGGGGTTCTTAGCTCTCTCTGGAACTTTTTTCAAAATTGAAGTTAATTTTAGGCTCTCTTTGATGATGCTAGGGACTCGATGCTTTTCTAGGAAACCTTCTGAAACTAAAACTTTAAATACGTAATTTCTAGCTGTCTGTGGTGACATGAAGGGAAAAGGGGAAAATTTGAGGAATTTCTTGGAAAATTTTTCCACACAGAAGCTTCACATTAGTCATGATAAAACAGCAGAAAGGGTTGCCTCCCAAAATTTAAAACTGAAGTCAATTTTGGGCTATCTTTGGGAAGGAAAAGTTCGAGAGGCAGCGACCCACCTCTCAGATGTCATGATATTTCAGCTTTAAACAAGCAAGTTAGGTTATCTTTGGAGAGGTTCAGTGAGAAAGATTTCTCCGAAAATGTTCAAAACTGGAAACACAGAGATGTAATTTATTACTATCTTTGGTAGTAGCTGTCTGTGGTGACATGAAGGGAAAAGGGGAAAATTTGAGGAATTTCTTGGAAAATTTTTCCACACAGAAGCTTCACATTAGTCATGAAAAAACAGCAGAAAGGGTTGCCTCCCAAAATTTAAAACTGAAGTCAATTTTGGGCTATCTTTGGGAAGGAAAAGTTCAAGAGGCAGCGACCCACCTCTCAGATGTCATGATATTTCAGCTTTAAACAAGCAAGTTAGGTTATCTTTGGAGAGGTTCAGTGAGAAAGATTTCTCCGAAAATGTTCAAAACTGGAAACACAGAGATGTAATTTATTACTATCTTTGGTAGTAAAATTAAAGAAAGGAAAGTGGACCATCGCTCGGAATTATTTTTGAACTTATGTGCTAAAAATGCATTTTAGGCTCTCTTTAATGAGGCTAGGAAAATGAATTAGGAGCTATCCCTCAAAAGTTTCATGGTATTGAAGTTTAGAAAAATTCAACTACCCTACAAGCAAAACTTCTTGCAATAATCTTGACGGATCTTGATATCGTATTGACGGCGTCAAGATTGCGCATTTAATCTTGCATAAAAATTGTTATAACAAGATTGTTATAACCACGGAGTAGAAAGAAGGAGACAAATGTCCTAAGGGGGCACTAATTTAAAAGTAACAGCGAATTCTCACCGCCCGCCAGAGGACATTCTACGCAATCCCTCCCGCTTTCCTAGAGGAATCAATGTAAATGATACTGCATCTGTCATCTTTTTAAAAGCTGCTATGGGAAAGAAATTTTTTTTCCAACTGGGTTTTAGTGTAAATCTTTGACGGACATTATGAATTAAATATGATTTTCATCCCAGGGAAATAGCTGGCATATTCTTTGAGAAATAGGTTTAATCGAATGCACTTACCAATTTGCCAAATCTGACAGAATTTGTCATTTTTTAGAGTCTGCTATTGGTAATAATACTTTTTTTCAAATTGAATTTTGTGTAAACGATTGATTAACATTATGAACTTAATATGATTTTGATCCCACCGAAATTTTTTGGCAATTTTTAAAATGCAGCCGATTAAACATTTTTCTTTAAAAATACGGCAAAAATTTCGGTTAGATCAAAATTATATTTAGTTCATAATGTTAATCCATGGTTTACAAATTCCAGTTGAAAAAAAAAATATATTATTACCAATAGCAGTCTGTAAAAAATGACGGATTCTGTCAGATTGGGCAAACTAGGTAAGTGCATTCGATTAAACCTATTTCTCAAAGAATACGGCACCTATTTCCCTGGGATGAAAATTGTATTTAATTCATAATGTCCGTCGAAGATTTACACCAAAGCCCAGTTAAAAAAAAATATTTTCTTTCCCATAGCAGCATTTAAAAAGATGACAGATGCAGTATCATTTACATTGATTCCTCTAGGAAAGCGGGAGGGATTGCGTAGAGCGTTCTCTGGCGGACAGTGAGAATTCGCTGCCACTTTTAGATAGCAAAGATTTAGCTCCTCCTTTTTAACCTCCTTGGTTATAACAATCCTTATACAATCTTACATACATACTGACATGTCAATATTGATTTCGTCTTGCAATATCAAGATTGCATAAAGATTGTTATAACAATCTTGTTATAACAATTTTTATGCAATCTTGCATACATCTTGACATATCAATATTGATTTAGTCTTGCAATATCAAGATTGCATAAATCTTGTCAACGTCAAGATTGGAAAGAATGTTCTTGATATCTCATTGTCGCCGTCAAGATCATTAGCGCGCAGAATAGGAGAGAGGCGCATGCACGGAGTTTTGCCATCCACCATTCTGTTTTTTTTTCCTTCTTCAATGTGAAGCGAGCGCTACACGTGGAGATGTAGATAAGATTTGGGCTTCGTTAAAATTTGGTTGCTTCATTGATGTGTGCAATATTATTGTTTTAGAGTTATTTATTTATGATCCCATTACTGCATTTATTCGATGACGCAGTGCTATACAGCTTATATCGTGACCAATTAGCGATCAATTGCAGAAATGGGTGACAATAAAGATTTTTGTTTCTAAATGTGGCTGACAACAAGGGATTACATGCAAAGACTTCATCATAATCACTCTTCAAGCTCACGAGTAAGCTAAATTTTATTCATTAACTATTTATGTTTTTCTTCAAAATAAATTGATTTTTTGTCTAAACAGTATTTTTAAAGCTACATCTATCTAGAACGTACCTTGAATTTTTGTTGATTATCTCAGTGCAATTAATACTCCTCAATTAATCCTAACTACTCATTTTATATCTTTGGAGTACTAAAAGAATCATAACTTTAAAAATAGATCAAATATCGCACCATATTTTAATCAAGCCCACTTCTGTTAAGCATAAATAATAATAATAATAAGAAGAAGAAAATAATTAATATTGATCGCAAAAAAATTCAATTAAAATAAATTTTTAAAAAGTTCAATTAATATAAATAAAGTTAGAACTAAGTGCTTAATACTTTTTTGAAGTCTACACGCTAAAATGAAACATCAGATTTAAGATGCAAAATGTAAGCTGAAATTAATGTAGACATTTTCATTAAATACAATTAAATTGTAATTAGAATAAACAAAAATATCTTCATGTGAATTTCCGATCATGTGTCAGCCTTAAGAATATTCTTCAGCTAGAAAAATAATCAATATTGAAGAATAATAGAACTAGTTTAAGAATGAAATTTCATTCGTGAATTTGAAGTGAAAATAACAAATAAATAAATAAAACACCTTGCATACAGATTGTCATGACAAGAAAATGCCAAAATCTTGATATTTTCTTGTTATAACAATCTTTATACAAGATTACAAAAGCAATATCATCTTGCATAGAGATTGTCATGACAAGAAAATGTCAAGATCTTGATATTTTCTTGTTATAACAATCTTTATGCAAGATTGTATATCAAGAAAATAATAGCCTATCTTGTTATTTTCTTGATATTAGGTTGCATGCTCCTTGTCAGACAATCTTGTGGCAAGACTGACAGTCGAAAACCAGTAACATAACAATCTTGAGGCAAGATTTCCTTCTTGACACGTCAATCATGAGGCAAGAAGTTTTTCTTGCTGGGTATATGCTACAACTCGTTGCCCCCTTTCTTGGAATATTTTCAAAATTAAAGGTCTAGAAATGAATTTTTAGTCCGTTTGGTAAGGTTAGAAAAGGAAAAGGTTTGCGAGCTCTCTCTGAAATTTTTTGTCGTCGAGGCTCAAAAATACTATTTTAAGTTGTTTTAAATAATGTTAGGGAAAAGGGTGGAAAATTCGGGAGCTCTTTTCTAAAAACACATTTGGAAACCCTTTTTGAAGGCCTTAGAAACAAGTGATGGGAGGGGAGAGATCTTGAAAGGATATTGTTTAAACTTTAAATCCCAAAAATGCCATTTTTGGTTATTAACAAATTCTTGGAGAAGAGATGGGCAAGGAGCTCTCCTCCTGAAAATTTCGGAAATTAAAGTTGTAAAAGTGCAATTTTTAGTTATATTTGATGATATTAGAGAAGCGAGTGAGGATCATGTGCTCTCACTTAGAAATTTTACACAACTTTGAAGGTCTAAAAGTGGAAATTTAAGATTTCTTTGGTTTCATCTTAAAGGGGTTATGGTCCCCTTTTGCTTCCGTGCTTGGAGCCACACTTGAACTTTTTGCCCTTTGAAGTTTCCACGTGCATCAATGGTCCCGAATTTCCACCATGAATCCTAGCACTGGAAAGCATTTGTTTTTTATTTCGCTACTGGTGAAGAGATTAAAAGTTGCAAAGTCCCTCTAGCTGAGCTGGCCGACTGCTCTTTCCTATCATTCTAATTTCGTTTTTTGAGTTAAAAGCTTGAAAATTCTTTGTGAACAAATGCCAACCAAATTATGTTTCGTTTAAAATTATTTTCTTGAATTTTCCCAGGACCCTGGGCCCACCCTTTTTATATAGCCTTGAGAAAAAAATGAAATGAAAAATAAATTAGAAGAAAATAAAATATGTACCGTATTTTGGGGTAGATAAGTTGCGGCTTATACGTGTTTAAAAGCTGAATTTTAACTCCTGCGGCTTATACGCCATGGCGGCTGATACGATGTAAAAGGTTTTTTTGTTTGACTTTTTTGTTTTTTTAAAGTATATATTATGTTTATTTATTACCTAAAACAAAGCAAACTAGAGTCCAACATCGAAAGCTACTACTGCAACGCCCTTGAGCAGTTTTATTTTGAAAAGGGTGACAGCATTTCTGCTTATTCAGATGCTATTTTATTTTCTTCCATCCCATAGCGAAGGGGAATAAATTAAGAAAAAAAAAACATCAACAATAACCAACATATCTAATAAACGAATCTAAACGAAAAGCAAATAAAAAATCAAAAAAAGGAATAGGAATAAATTACGAAAAAAAAAATCGCTTGCGGCGCCACCCATTGCTGAGGGAATGGAAAATAAGGTTGCCGTACCAGTGTAGGACAGGGTTACTATTAGTCGCAGTTATTGTCAAAGTGTCACAACGTTTTAATTATTTATGATACTAAAACACTGTTTTTAAATCAATGTTACCAATTCTTTGTCTTCGTTTTTGAACGATGTCAATACGAGTATACTGCAGCCTAGGTTTTGGAGATTAAATTTTTAACTGTGTTTTATGCGGCTTATACGCTGATGCGGCATATCTGATGAAACACATTTTTTTCTCCCGAATTTTGCGACGTGCGGCGTATACGGTGGTGTGGCTTATCTCCCCGAAAATACGATACATTGTTAGGAAAAGGGGAAACAATGTTAATATATTTAAAATTGGAAAATCATGAACATGAATCAGTGGCAAAGTCACCAACCAAGGATTTAAAATTGAAGGGCAGGATTGAATGATGAGCAAAAAATGAATTCTGAGGTGATGAAGAAAATTACTATGTTTAGTTAGTACAGAAGAGAACCAATTATCCGGGATGTTTGGGACCACAGCTATCCCGGATAACTGAATTTCCCGGTTTTCTGAATCGCTACGAAGCGATATTTGCCAATTGCTTATAAAACCCAAGTTACTATAACAAATAGTAATGCATCTTAAAATCTGAAGAGAAAACGATCCAGAAGTGCTTATAGATATTACAATATTAAAAATTTCTGAGCTATATGCCACTTATATGGTATTTATGAAAAAACCGTTCATATTCATTTAGGTATTTCAAAAGAGAAACAACAAAAAAAAAGCTCTTCATTTTTTAGAAATTGCCGAAAATGCGTATTTTAAAAAGTGGCGGAAAAAATCGACAAAATGTTGCCGGTTTTCTGGTTTCCCGGTATTTTGGTTCCCGGATAAAAGGTTCTGTACTGTATTAATGTTTAGTTAGTCTCAAACGATTAAGAGACCAGTTGAAATTCCATTTTGCTAAAACTAAAATACTGTAGAACAAAACTCCCTTAAGACAAACGTTAATTAATATTTCTGACACATGAATACTGACAGGTGCGGAGACACATATTGGTGAGAGAAAAAATTAAATACAAGACTTACATGAGCATCAAAATCCTTCAAATAAGTTTCAAACAGAACTGACCCCTATGAACAATTGCTGGAAAGACTTCTGACATCATCACATTGTAATAATTAATCAACGTTAATTTTTTCTAGCACAGTTGCAGTTATACATGATTTTATAAAGATACTTAGGGTTTTATTTGAAAGTGTATGTTTCACTGTTGGCATAAATGCAATTTTATTGTTTTTTCTTCAATTTGGTTTTGCATTATTTAAAAAACTACTTTACTAAGCCATTAGTTAATCTATGTGGTTAAAGTCTGGTAACAGAAATGGATTATAAAAAAGTGCCATAGAGTATTTTGGTTTTGAAAACTTGTAAGAGAAAATGCAAGCTTTATACAAGATAATAAATATATCAGATTTCAGTTTCCACAATCACTGATTCTAATTCAGCAAAATGGACTAACAAAAATGAAGTCAAAATAATATATAACAGTTAAACGTACCAAGCTTTCCATAAAATACAGAGTGCAGCATATTAACCTCCCATATTTGGGGAGGGCACTGCGTGAGTCGTGGTGGGGATACAGCGGTGGAAGGAGTATCGATGGATCACTGTGCATGTGACATTTACAGTAATCACAATAGCATGGGGCGGGGAACATCTTCATGTGCTGTGGAGAACTATATTCACAATGATGTCTTTTTTAATACTTTTCAGGAAGAGTTTCGTACTTGTTTCTAATTTGGTCAACATGATGCTGTTCAAGATAGAAAAATTTATGTTTGGGTATCAAAATTTAGTTTCACTAAAAAGAAAAATGCCTATCCCACGTTAAACCATTACAATGCTGAAAAATGTGGTGTAAGCAAGAGCATCCCATTCAGGAATCTCCAAAGCATTTAACACATAAACATGCAGCTTCCCAGTGATTTTCAGATAGAAATATATGAAAAATCCTGCACAGTGATATTTATAATGTGAATAGTTTTTTATAGCCAAACAGGATCATGTTGGCCAAGTTGGAGCCAAGTGTGAAATTCTTGCTAAGTAATAATAATAATTAAAAAAAACAACAATTCAGAATATATCACTTCACAACACATGACAATGCTCCTCATACTATCCCATTGCTTCTGCTGCAAATTGTACACATACTGCTACTTATTGATACCACTTCTACCACCATATCCCGATCACAACTCACATAGCACTCTCTCCAAATATCGTCGCCACCATGCTAAACTAACGAATGTGAAAATTGGCACTTTTCAGGAGAGCCAAAACACTGCATATAACTTTTTCTCACCTGACGTGTTTGGTTATTTTCAACTTTTAAACTCTTATAGATATCTTTAAGTGTAAAACTATCGTTCGAAGGTATCATTTTAATTTTAATTATTTGTAAAATTTGAGCTTGAAAAATGAACTTGAAAAAAGCGATTTTTCACATTCATTAGTTTAGCATGGTGCCGACGATATGGGAGGTTGATATGCTGCACCCTGTGTATTAAAAAAAAATTTAACTTTGAGAATGTGTAACAAAACATGTGCATTTCAAATTAAGAGATAGAATTTTTGATCATGTTCTTTTAACGTTGACAATTTAACTCACTATTGACTATTATGGATCAATCATAAGGTTGGACATGTTTTATGCACTGATTATTATTATTGGGTCATGAGACAGCTTGGGCTACATGTTGCCTTAATATGCCACATGCAAACTGTGATTATTTTGAAATAAAAGATTGGCAGTCAATGTTAAAAAAAAAAAAAAATGTTATAAAATGGCTGGTCATGAACATAGGACGAAAAAACCGCTCTGTCTTCAGTAGTGAATACCAAATGTTATTATTGATCATTACATTTTTTACTCTTTATTTGATATCTTCAACGCCAAGTGTAATTTGTTTTATAAGGAATATTACCATATCAGGGTCATTCCAATGTCCCGGACCAGCAGCTGCAACTAAATCTTCTTGATGTGCAGCATAAAAGTCTATTATACTTAAAACACTCTGCCATGAATCTTCAATATCATTAAAATTCCTCCAAAGATTACAATGCTCAGCAATAGCAGCATAATTAGGCTGGAAAACATATGATTTAAATTATTTTAGTATAAAAAGGTTTATCTGAGAAAAATTGACATTTAAAAAATATAACAGAGAAAGAGTGATTATATTGTTGTGTCTTGCATTGTCCACTCCCTACAATTTCATTTGCCTCATATACTAACTATTAATCTATATACCCTTTCAAGTGTAAACAGAAACATCCCCATAATCAACTCCTGTAAAATAATCTTTTAGGGAATGCAACTTTTTTCTTGTTTTAATGAAAAAATATTTCATACTGCAAGGAAACATATTGATTCCTTTCCATGGTATTGAAATTTGTTTCCATAATGGAAACAAAGCTCTCATACATCAAAAGATAAAGTACAAACTTTCAGTTTCAGATCTTGGAAGGCAGAATCCTTTTCAAGCAGGGATGGACTGGCTCATGGGTGCAAGTCCCTTCTAACTGGCGCCCTCAATTTTCATTTTTATGTGCAAAATTTTTTCTAGAAACTGCTTTCCTAGAAAAAGTTAAAAATTGAAAAGGAGTTCAAATGAAATTTTATGCTATTTATTTTCTTCTGCATTGCTTACCATTCTCAGAGAAAACCTGCTTTTCTAATTGAGAGATTCTTTCCAGCGACATTCTTGTTTATTTGGTCTAAAAAGATTTTTTTTTTTGTCATTGAAATAGTTGGTAATGTAATTTTTTCAGGAGCATGCTCCCTCAAATCTCATGCCCTCCCCCCCCCATGCCATGGGTGTTATTATTTACACCACTGATTTCCACCAGTCAGCGCTCCTTCTACGCCCCTGAAATATTACTGACTTGCTATACATAAAGGGATATTAAAAACTTAGAGATTAATGTAGGTCACTTTTTAAACAATCTGATACTTGCAATTTGTATGCAATTTAAGCGAAATCAAAGAAACACAGAGAAGATCCTTGGTATTTCAGTTACATTAACAAATAATTAAGAAAACAAGATTAAAATATTGATTTTGCAGGAAAAATTTAAACTTATATACAAATGATCATACTTAAACAAGTTTGTGACGAAGAAAATTCATTTCAACATTTATTTATTCCAGTCTATAAAATGTTCTCTAATTCATTAAAACTCAGAGGTCATGAGACGAATAAGTAAATCAGCTGCAACAGGATTTGGATCATATTACTAAATGGGCAGACAAGTGGGGTATGGCAGTTAATGTTGGGAAATGTCAAATGCTGCATTTAGGTCATGTAAATAAGCATACAAGCTATTATTTACAGGGTTCAGTCATTAGTAAAGCAGATAATGTTATAGATCTAGGTTCTTAATAAATCAGGACTTCAAGTTTAGCTAACAGTGCAGCATAGCTAGTAACAAAGCCAATAGGATGCTTGGGTTTATTAATAGATCTATTTCAAACAAATCTAAGATAGTTCTTCTGCCTCTATATAGAAGTTTGGTAAGACCTCATTTGGAGTGTGCTGCTCAGTTTTGGTCTCCTTATCTGAAGAAAGATACTGGAAAGGGTGCAAAGAAGGGTTACAAGCTTAATAAGCGGATTTTCTAATTTTGACTATGGTCCCAGACTTAGAATGCTTAATATGTATAGTCTTGAGCAAAGGAGAACCAGAGGGGACATGATTCAGTCATTTAAATGTATTAAAATGAATGATGTTGCAGGGTTAGATTTTGCACAGAAAGCAGGACAAGGGGTCATTGTTTTAAGCTGTTTAAATCTCAAGCTAATCTGGAAATTTGAAAAAATTACTATTTTAGTAAGGTAGTGGGAACTTGGAACAGTTTACCGGAAGAGGCGGTAAGGAGCAATGGAGTAGATAGCTTTAAGAGGGCCATTGATCTTTATTGATGTCTTTAATTTGACTAGGACCAGTCCAGTTGGGCCCAGAGCCTGCTGCTGGTCGTCGCATTTGTATTTGTTGTATTAATCCTACATGATGAGAGATCCTACACAATGAGATTTTATACTCTAGCTCAATAATTTTGTTTTAATTGGATGTGACACTTAAAGGTACTACAGAGCATAAAAAATACTGATTATGTTCCTGTTGAGATAGATAGTGAAGAGAGAAACTATGTAAGAACATTAGGAAAAATATTGTTGCTTTTAACTTTCTGTTTTTTAGTATTTAAAATGAAAATAACTGATGTACGGTAATGTCCCTGAAATTAAAAAAAATAATACACAAATAACTTACAGAAGTTTTTCAATAATACTTAGACCTTTTTTTAAATCTAAACTCACCTGCATTCCAGAGTCTACTTGATATGCAGGCCAACTACATGAAAAGACAATTGGACGTCCAGTTTTGTTCAAGGCAGTAGTAATTTGAGGATACACTAAAAATAAATTTAAAAATCAGTATACACTACCTTTATTACATGAATCTTTTACTTTAGAAAAGGCACAAATCATATACAACACTACACCAGACACAAAAAGCTATTGATATGATCTTTTTAAAATAACTTTCTTTTTTCAATGTCAAAAACAATGACTGAACTTGATTTAGAGATGAGTAATTTTAAAACATATGGTGACAGCCCTAAAAATAATGTATTTTTATACAAATACAAATGCAATAACCAGCAACAGGCTTTAGGCCCAGCCTGGCTGATCCTGGTCCATTTATTGTCCCCAATGTAGATCAATGGCTCTTTTAAAGCTATCAACTCTCTTGCTTATTGAAGTCTCTTCTGGTAAGCTGTTCTAAGTGACCCACTATCCTACTTAAATAGTAATTTTTCCTAATTGAATGGTTAGCTTGAGATTTGAGTAGCTTGAAACAATGTCACCTTGTTCTGCTTTCGATGCAAAAATTTAACCCAGTGACTTCTTTCATTTTGATAGATTTAAATAACTGAATCATGTCCCCCCTCTCTCTCCTTTGCTCAAGACTATACATTAGGGTGGTTCACAAACCTATGGTAAAAAAAAAATTTTGTCCTAGAGGTCACGGCGGTGGCTCATTTTTTTACCTTTACCCACCCTTCTATGCTGCCAAAATTTCAACCTCCTACTTAAATAAAAAGACGGTGCTCAAAGCTCAAATAGTTTTCCAGTTTTTGTCGATTTCAAGCCTTTTTCGGTTGAGCGGCAAAAAAAAAAAAAAAATCCTAGTGTTTTGCTATCATTCTTGCTGATTCTTATATTCAATGATCCCCTGAATCCTAATATGGCCACCCTTTTCCCCCAAAGCCTCCCACTTTTCGGAAATAGCCGCCCTCCTCCCCTCCTATTTTCATCAGATTTCGACAATTTCATAGATATTATTTGGAGGGAAAGGAAGCATTATATAATATACCATTAACATTCTTTTACAGGGCTAGAGAGGTGAAAAGCTCAAAATCATAAACACTTTTCGCAAGTTAGGAGACTCATGGCGGTATTTTCTCCTCCCCTCTGTAAAATATTTAACATATCATCAACAACTCATTTTTTCCAGCTTTAAAATTTTACCCTAATTTTTTGGTGCAACAAAATAATATCAGACTTCCCTCTATGACTCCCACGTCCAAACAATTTTTCAAGCTGTAAAATGTTTTTTAAAACCTTGGAAACATCGCATGTTACATATGAGTCGCACCGCAGATTTCCTTCAGTAAAGAAAGTTTCAGTATTATTTATATTCATTCTAGTTATGTTCGAGCGATTACCGTGGGGGAAACGGAGATCATATTTGGATTCAGTGGGGCATTTTACATCGGAAATAGCAAGAATAGTGTCAGATACATTTGAAGTTCATTTTGTGCCGAGCAGTGTTATACTGAAATTTGCTAAAAGTTTTTAATTAAAGCCAAAATATTTAAACTTCTTGCTATGCAATTCAACTTTCAGGTAAAAGAAACTGCTTATTGTCATCATTATTGAAAAAAATTCTGTTAAATTCTTGAATTATTTGAACATTTTCCTCAGCAACGTTATTCACCAATATTTATTTATTTTAATTTTTTTCTTTGAATTCTGTGACTGATATTCTTTTTGCATTTGTTGGGGTGTAGGACGAAGAATGTTCGAAAATAATCCCTAATATTCATGTTTAAAAAAAAAATCCAATTGTTCTGTACTACACTTGTTATATTTCACATCTTTATTCTTGTAATAACTTGCTTTTCTTTCAACTAGAATTTGATACGTAAAACTAAGTCAAACTAATTAATTCGCCAGAAAGGTGTCACAAGTATTTTAATAAAACCATCCTAGTTGTTATTTCAATTTCCAGGTCGTTCATATCTTATAATGTTTTTTCCAAGTTCAGATACTCCCAGAAGTTTTAATAGCAAATGGAGCATCTATTAATGCTCAATCTACTTTTTTACTGTACAAAAAGGCGCTGAAACTGTAGAAAGTATTGTACCTAGGTTTTTTCTCTCGTGATTAAATGAAAAATCTCTTTCTTATGTAGGAACATAAATATTTTGAGGCACATAAGAGACTGGATTTTCTCAGATAGGTTCCCTAATTGACTAATAATAACTCAATCATGTCTTTATAATCAGCAAGAGTGATCATAGATTTATCTATAGATTTATAAAAAACTTACAGTTGAAGTTTCAAACTTCTTCAAGTATTTTTGAAGTTCTATGTGCAACATTTTTTTTTTTTTTTTTTGTTTTTTTGTTTGTTTGTTTAATTCTTTGCCAAACATTTTTTCGCTTTAAAGTTGTTAAAAAGAATAGAACTTGTGAGAAATATGATGGCAAAAGTAAGCATGAAGTTCTTATCTTTGCCTAAATTTCAGATTAGTTCTATGCCAGACTAGCTACAGTAGCTTATTTTGTGAAATTAGTTTTTATATTTTAATCCATTCTTCTTGTGATACTATTAGCACTATTAGTTTAAAACTTTAAATCTTGCAATTTTTTTCTCTGCCTCCCACTACTTTAAGAACATAAAAAACATTTTGCATAGTTCTTCCACAACTCTATTTTGGCAAGCGTAAGTTTTGAAAATCATAGCACAACATGTAGAAAAGTAGTACTGCAATCTACATTGTATGCTGCGACCTACAAAATAATCGATTGTATCAAAATATTGCTATATTAATTTAAGCGATTAAAAAACTTTCTTGTTGTTTGAACTAATATTTATGCGTTGTAAAATGAGAATAATTAAAAAATATCTCTTCCAGGAAAATGGTCTCGTTAATCTAAAAAACTCAAAAATTGGAAAAATTACGCAAAAGCTTAAAAATGAAGGGTGTTTGAGCACCATCTTCCATTCGGAGTAGGGAGCTGAAATTTTAGGGGAGTGATCTCATACATAAATGTAAAAAAAGTAGGGTGCGCCTTGGTCCGTAGCAAAAAAAAATTTTTTTTTGAACCACCCTACTATACATGTTAGCACCCTAAGCCTGGAATCATAGTCTAAACTAGAAAGCATATTTACTGACTTTGTAGAATCTTTTGAACCATGTTCAATCTTTATTAAGCTGAAGATATCAAAATATCAATCCACCCCCCTCCCCCGAAAAGGGGGGAGGCGGATTGTGCACCTTTCAGAAAGAAAGGATTCATACATTATGAATTGTTTACGAAGCATTATTTCATTGGTATTGAATATTTTATACCAGTACATACATTACAAACATTAATGTCATTAATGTTTCAGTTGTAAAAATAGCAGAAAGAATTGAACCACCACAAGAGATCCCATTTTCAATGCAAAAAAAAAAAAAAAAAGTGCCCCTTTCAGAAAGAAAGGATTCATACATTATGAACTATTTACAAAGCATTATTTCATTGAAACTGAATATTTTATACTGGTACATACATTACAAACATAATGTTTTAATTGCAAAAATAGCAAAAAGAATTGCTACCAAAACAAGGTATTTTCAATGCAAAAAAAAAAAAAAAAAAAAAGCTTAGGGATGAAAAATATATAAAAAATTTGCCAAAAATGTCTCTTCAACCCTTTTGATTTCTTTTTTTTTTCCTTTTTCCAATTCGTTTCTATTTTAACAATTAGATTGCACCTAAACAAATTTCAAGCTAACCCATCAAATTGTTTACAAGCTTTACACAGCAGATTACAAAATGTTTTCATATAAAACTTGATTAAACAACATTTTGTTTTAATTTTGTTTTTTACATCTTGCTAAACTTGAAAAGTGCCCTTTGACAGAATGGTTTTATTATTTTGGTTCAGTGCTCTTTCAATATAAAATTATCACGCAGCTTGAGTAAAATCAAAATGAAGCAAAGTACAAGGCTGCAACCTCAACCTTGCACTTACATTCTTCAACCCTTGTCTCCGAAGTCACAACATGCCACTAGTGAAGAACATTCTCATTACAACATAACACTAGTGAAGAACATTTTCATTCATTTATTTTTCAATTCTGCATTTCATTTTGAGCCATCACTTTGCATATCCCCTGTGAAAGGCAATGTCAGTAAACAGTATTACATAATTTATTTACATTTGGGATTAATTTGCTGTATTGATCTTCGTATTTATAGTAAATCTTGTCTATGGTAATACAGTTGGGACCTAAAACAATATTGTTACAGACAATCTGAACATTTATGCAGACATTTTCCCCTGACATGTTGTGTGCACATAAAAAATAGAGTACTAATAGAATAATAAATTGAGCTAATGTGAGTAATTTAAAGTTTATAATATAAGAACATTTAATAATTTTTTAATATTAGGTAATTTAACCATTTAGCACTTATAAAGTTATTAATTAAACCTTAAACTAATTAATTAAACCAAAAATTGAAAATGTATATATACAGTCAATTTTCAATAACTTGAATCTTATGAGACCGAAAGAGAACTTCGACTTTTCGGAAGTTCGACTTATTATTAGTTTCGATTTCCAACATTTTACTCACAAAAACCTGGAATATTTAATTAACATATAGATAACTGATCAAAATACAGAACACATAAATTGTTTTATTAATGAAACTGTACACTATTTAAATTAAAACGTTAAGAACAAAAACAAAAATAAATCTTTCTTTTCATACGCATTTCATTCTTGTGGGAAAATCTCATTTTAAGTTGCAATGAGCAGCTTTGTAATTCAAGAAACAGTAAATGTTAAAGCTTTTTTACTATACGGTTATTTCTCAACAACATATTAATTTTCTTCTGTGGTTGTATGTACTCTTTGTGGCAAACCTCAGTGTTTTACTCAAATTTCTTAAATTTACGTTGAAGAAATTTTCTTTATCAACTCCTTTAAAAGTCGTTTGTTCTAAATTTAACAATCACTATCCCACTGTCATGTTTCATTAAAGATAAGATTAAAAAAGCTAAACTTTTAAAAACAAATTCCTTAATGACGCATAATGCAAGCAATAAGTGCAAAAAAATGCAGCAACTGCCACCACAGGTGTTATTAATTTATTGCTTACTGCTTCAACAGATCTTCTTTGAGCTTTCAGAATTTCACTGCAAGAATTGCAAGAGAATAATAAATAAATTTCCTGTTCTCACTTGTAATACTAATATTAACTTATGGTAATATTAAAATTATTGGACCTTGAGTTATCACGAATTGATTGTATGTATTATGTAAGACATTTCCAAAATTATCAGCATTAGGAACATCTTTATGCAGTAAAAATTAGGACCACATATTGCCATTAACGGTACCTTTTAGTCATTTTAGTCTGGGGTCTACTTTACTTTTTCCTACTGCATTTTCAACATATTTTCTTTCTGAAAAGAAGTGCTATAGTTCTATGGTTGACAAAGAAACTCCACATTGTTTTTAAAGCCCTCATCAATTTAATATCAAGACAGTGTTTAGTCTCCCCCCCCCCCTCCCGCAAATTGTCCTGAACTCAATTCTGAGCATTGTACTTCCATCTTTTTTAATTTTATATTCGAAATGCAGCCAAGTAATCAAATAATAAAGTTGTGTTTGATTTTTTGAAGGGGAAATATATATATATATATATATATATATATATATATATATATATATATATATATATATATATATATATATATATATATATATATATAATTGCTGTAGACAGGCGCATCTAAAATGAAATTATCACTATAGACAGGTTGAACATAGGTTGGGTAAATGAAAATTTCCCCGGGACCAAAGTAACTATTTTTATAGACAAGTTTTTTTATAGGCAATATTGTTTTCATAGGTTTCACTGTATCTGTTTTTCTGACACTATCAATAATTACAAAAAAATTCAAACATTTCTACTTATTTTCATAAATATGTCATATGCCAGTAGTACACAATTTATAATAAATTTTGATTAGATTTTAAAACATTATACATAGGGAAAAATTTTTGTTGCACTAAAAATGATCTTTTGAGGTGAAATATCCAAAATATTGTTACATGTATCCATTTCTTTAGGATCAGCATAGCATCCATCAACTTTTAACATATCAATGCCCCATTCAGCAAATGTTTCAGCATCTGTATCATAGTGTTCATAACTTCCTGGATATCCACCACATGTTTTTGTTCCACAGTCAGTGTAAATCCCAAGTTTTAAGCCTTTAGAATGTACCTTGTTTAACATAAAAGTTTCAATTATATCATGCAGGTTAAAGTATCAAAATTTATCTACATTAGAAAATGGCAAATTTTAGTTTGTAAATAAAAAGTAATGCCAAAAACTAGAAATGCACTTATTCAATTCTAAAGAAAGTTTAATTATTGTTTATTTTCTATTGCATCTTCAACTTTATAAGAAATTCATGCAGAATTTTAATAAATCTTTTAGAACATATTTTGCACGTCAGTTGAAAATGCTTTAATAAAACCTTTTGCTGGAGTTAAAATTTGTAAAAAATTAGAAAAAAAAAAAAAAAACAATCAAATTTAGAATCTAAACTGAGGGTGGGTGCTCAGGGTAGACAACCAGTACTATGGTCTAAGATCGTAGATTTTACAATGTCTAATTAAAAAAAAAAAATACAGTTGGAAAATATACATATGAGTATCTGTTTCTGTTATATAAAGCTTTTAAGTGCTCTCTTCTACTAATTTATATAGTTGCAAGAACGTATCCAGAAAACAATTTCAGGGAGGGCCAAGTTCGCAAATTGCCCAAACATTTAGTGTGTTATGATTTTTTTTTTTTGCTGATACCCCCCCCCCCCCCAGGCTTTCTTGTGTTTTTTTATTTTATTTTTCTTGTTAATCTTTTGGAATGCCCTTTATTAGGATAGGGGTATCAAAAGAAAGATGAAATGAAAACTTTTAAATGGGGAAGAATATTTGTAAATTTAGGGAGTACGGGGGTTTCTTCCCTGGGAAAATATTTGAAAAACAGTTACACAACTCACGTATTTTGAGGCCTTATATTTGGCAACTGGGACTTCAAAAATATGCTAAAAAAATAAACAAACAAAATCCTTATAAATGTTTTGCATTCTTTTGCAAATTAAGATCAATAAAAAAAAAAGGAGTTTTTGAAACGATTGACAATAATTGACAGAGAGAAAGAACGAGGGAGGAGACAAGATTAACACATCATCACTTGCTTACATCGGTATTTAGTATAGTTTCATTTTAGTTTTTAATCACTTCCCAAACTTCCCGTCAGACACAGCACTTAATAACATAAAATGACCAATAGTATAAAATTCTTTAAAAGAAATAGTGTAGAGATTTAAAAAGTAATTGACTGGCACATATAAAAAATAATATAACTGGCACATTAGGAGCCAGTTATATTATTTTTGCATAACCCATTGCATAAACTTTTGCAGTGGGTTAAGTTAAGCTTACGAATAAAAACTAATTTTTTTTCTTTTATTTTCATTTTTCTATTTTTGACCTTAATTTAGAAAAGAAGCTCACATAATCTGCAATTGCTTTGATGCCATTTGGAAATCTGGCAGGATCAGGTGTTAATCTACTTGAATTGTCTCTAGCTTTTTCCATCCAGCAATCATCTATGTTAACATACTCATAACCAGCATCTTTAAGACCCAGATCAACAATTCGATCAGCCATGTCCATGTACAACTTTTCGCTGCAAGAGATTTACATTCCTTTAATAATATTTGAATTCACTATAATGAGGTTATTTATTTTTTTAAGGGGCAAGAAATAATTAATAGATACTTCTATTACAACATTTAAATCAGGAAAGGATATCTGAAAAATATTAATATTTATTTACTTAAGAAGTGACGTAACTAAGATATGTGCTTACTTTATACAATTGTCAGGATCATCTTCACAGTTAATGTTGCATACAAAACGTTCCCATGATAGCCATCCCATTGGTGGAGTTCTCGCTAATCCATTATCTAAGCCCAATATTACTGATGAGGAAAAACAAAATATCAAGGCACTGGTGAGGAACATGATACATCTAGAAAGGGAAAACATATTCATTAGTTAAATATATATATATATGTATATATATACGAGGGTGAATCAAATGAAAACCTTAAAAGTGCTGTAAAGTTCCGAGAAGTTGTAGGATTTATCCGGTAGATGGCAGGGATGTTCGTTGAAGTTCACACAATGACCACCAGGTGCGGTAGTGACCTTGCTACACACAACGAGCAGTGACTTCAGTTACAATATGGCCGCCCCATTATCAATATGCACCGCGTTAGAACAGCGATCAGTCATTCGTTTCTTGAGCAGTGAAGGTGTCAAACCAATGGAAATTCATCGCAGGATGACAGTACAGTATGGCGATTCATGTTTGTCCCTGCAGCAAGTGTACGAGTGGTGCAGAAAGTTTAAAAGTGGTATCGCTTCAATAGAGGGCTTCAAAACCGCGGTGCACGAGTGGCTACAGGCACAACCAAAAGAATTCTTTAAACGTGGTATTCATGCGCTTCCAAAGCGGTGGAACACTTGCATAACACGTCAAGGAGACTATGTCGAAAAATGATAAATGTAAGTTTTACTTAGTTGTCAAAATAAATAATTTATAACACTTTTAAGGTTTTCATTTGATTCACCCTCGTATATATATATATATATATATATATATATATATATATATATGTATATATATATATATATATATATATATATATATATATATATATATATATATATATATATATATATATACATACATACTGCTCGACATTGAAAATGCAACACCAAGAAGGAGTGGTCAGAAATTGATGAAATTTGGTAAGAAGACAGAGACAGCATAGAACAATAAGTGATATTTATTTCAAAATAAATAAGCAAAATTTAGAGCGAGAACGGCGTCGGCTCAGTAAGAAGTAGGACCACCGCGGACAGCGATGCACGAAGAAACACGTCTAGGCATGGAGTCAATAAACCTGCGGATGGTGTCCTGAGGGATGGCACTCCATTCCCTTTCAACCATTTGCCACAGTTCGTCCTCTGAACGAGGCAGTGACAGGTTCTGCAAACGGCGTCCAATCACGTCCCACACATGTTCGATTGGTGACAAGTCAGGAGAGTATGGTGGCCAGGAAAGTATCTGTACACCTTGTAGAGCATGTTGGCTGATTTGAGCACTGTGAGGCCGGACGTTATCCTGTTGAAAAATTGCATTTGGCAGACCCTGAAGGTAGGGGATTGCCACCGGCCGCAGTACATTATCTACATATCGTTGGGCCGTCATAGTGCCCCGAATATGAACTAGAGGTGATATGGAATTGTATGCAATAGCGCCCTAAACCATTATGCCACGTTGTCGCGCTGTGGGGCGTTCCACAGTTATTGCCGGATTCGATCTTTCTCCACGTCGACGCCACACACGTATGCGATGACTATCGCTGGACTAACAGAAGCGGGATTCATCTGAGAACACTACGGTTTGCCATTCTGCCATCCACGTCGCTCTGGTCCGGCACCATTCCAAACGTTGGAGTCTGTGCTGTGAGGTCAATAGCAGTCTTCTTAGCGGGCGCCGTGATTGCAGGCCACGTGCAACCAGTCGACGGGAAATGGTTCTGGTCGACACAGGAACATCCAGGGTACCTTGCACGTGCTGCAGAATCGACGTACAAGTGACTTGCGGGTCCGTCACAGCTTGTCGGTGAATCCGTCGATCCAAGCGGTCTGACGTCACTCTGGCTGCACCTGCACCCCTCAATGTGGCTACATTTCCTCTTTCCAACCATCTCCGACACAGCCGATGCACAGTGCTTGCATCCATGTGGGTATCAGCTGCAATTTGACGTATGGACCAACCTCCTCTTCTCAGTCCGATCACCATACCCCTTGTAAAGTCGTCTATATGCTGGAAGTGTCTTCGTTGAGGACGGCGTGGCATTTCCTCCTATCACACGTATCCTTCGAGACAAACACCAAATTTCTCCGATAATTAGTCTGGCAGAAAAACCAACATGAACATAGCCCACTTTTCAACTTCATTCTCTTATATCTTACTTCACGTGCGTCGGAGAGCTGCACATTTCATATCATTTGCATATCTCAGTGACGTGCGTCTACAGTAAAATTTGCATGAATTTCTGACCACTCCTTCTTGGTGTTGCATTTTCAATGTCGAGCAGTGTATATATATACAGTCGAACTTCCATGTATCGAAATTTTCCATATATCGAACTTCTAGCAAATTCACATGTTCATTACATAGAAAAACTGTTTCTATATATCGAAAAAATCTCCATATATCGAATTTTTTTGGAGGCGTAATTGGAGATTTTATTCCGCTTTTAGACAATTTACCTCACGAAAGATGAAAATCAGGAGAAAAGGGAAGGTCAGAAAAGGTCACTGCAAACCCCACTGTCAGCTGTAGATAAAGTGTGGACCCCTGGAGTGGACAAACACGTTGTTTGTCCATTCTGGAATTCCCGGATTATCCCCTCCCCCGTCGTTTTCGAATTTTGGATGCAACCTGTCCTGTAGCAAAACCAGTTTCTATCTACCCCTTTTGTTTGGTGGTGATTTCTCTCTCGATCTCCATGGTTAGTTTCAGCGAAAATTGTTTTAACTAGTGCTGTGCCAATTCAATTTGATTTTGTTTTCCCTCTCGATTTACAATGTCAAAAAGAAAATGCCTTAGTGTTGCATATAAAGTGGATTTGTTAAAGGACGTAGATAGTGGTATGAAAAAGAAAGACATTTCATTTTTAATTCTTAACTTTCATCAAATATGATTAGCGTATATATTAGTAATGAAGTTTCATGTGTGAAATTTTGCTTTAATTTCAATGTTTCCGGAGTAATTTTCAAAAAACTGAGGTCCTTTCTATATATCGAAATTTCTATATATCGAATTTTTTTCCGACAATTTGCTACTTCGATATATGGAGGTTCGACTGTATATATATATATATATATATATATATATATATATATATATATATATATTTATATATATTGATTTCAATGCATATTAAATTTCAAAATATCTATTTTACTCTTGAATAAGATTGAAATGCATACAGAGTAAAGCATATAATTCAACACTGCTACATATTTCAAGCATCTTCAAATAAAAGCTCTTTTTTTTAATTGCTAAAATGTTTTTAAAATACTAAGAGAATTAACATGTCTAAAAACTTATTTGCAATAAAAAAAAGAACAAAGATGCAGAAACAATATAGAAAATCCGGAAGCCTCTAAAAACCAGATGAATTTTTCCCAAGTTTTTTGTTTTATAATTGAAATTTTTTTCGTCAAGTAATGTATCTTTTACCAGCCTTTAGAAAATTGATCAAATTTAAATAGTTCTGTATGTCGTAATTTATCTTTTTTGAATTGGAGAAAAAGTTTATGTCACAAAAATAAATTGATGAAAATGTAACTAATTATTACATTTGACATGCTTAAAAAATAGCATGAACAAAATCTATTGTATGCTATAGTTTGATTTTTCAATGCTATTTTCATAGCTACTTTAAGCTTCTTTCTTCTCATTAAAGAAATCATAATTTTTAATTTTTTCTTTAAATTAGTTTTTTTCATATCTTTTTTACATTTGGTTCATTTAAGTGTTATTTTCATATTTCATTTGAGTTTTGTATTCCATTGTGAATTAAAAAAAACCAAACATATTATTAATGTCCCTAAAATATAAAACAACACACTGTCTGATATTTAACCAATCTAGATTTTTGGGACATGACTGTATCTTGATATCAAGGAGATTAATTTCATTTCCAAGCATTATTTATCGTGTTAAAAAACAAAATGAAATAACGAAATAAACTTATAAATAGTTGCCTATTTCGACTGACAGCATCATCCCCCCCCCCTTTTCTTTCATATCAAACTCTCCAGCACTTTTCTTATTATTGTACAAGTGTACCCCCACTCAACATTATAGTTCTTGCAAAAAAAAAAAGTAAGGTGGTGCTAAGATTCTGAAATATAGTTTATTAAAAATAAAAAGATATTGGTTTAAAAGGAAGATGCCTGCTTGGGTTATGCACCAGGTGTAGCCCCTCAACTACACCACTGTCCTAACTATTTGATGCCAATGATCTTTTAACTACATAAACTTTTAGCTTGCTCACAAATGATGTTTCACGTTGAGGGGGGGGGGTATTGTGAAATTGTGACAAAGAGATGGAGAGGCTAACAAGGAGTGTCCCATCACATTTTTTTCTTAAAATATATGCCAATCAAAAACAGCGTAACATGTCTCAAGGGGAGCAGTAAGATGAAGTGTGACATTTTGTGACAGACAGGGGTCAAATTTGTTGAAAGAAAAGTGTGACATAATTTATGGACAGGTTCTTATGTTCGCTACTATAAGTGTCCCCTATCTTAGGATTTAAAACCAGGACAGGCATCAAGTTTCAGTGGGAGCGGGCAAAGCTAGTTGCTGGTTTTACTAGCTGTAACTTTACATTGTATGAAAAAACCATAAAATACATTCACTCATGCTTGAATACAGTTTGTTTAAAAATGTATAACTCCATAGTATCTCTTTATCTGTCAAAACAAACACATAATACACATTAAACACATTACAGGTACATTAAAGTGACCCTAAAACTAACAGTCTACTAACAGTCTAAACTGACACTCAAAGCATTTACACCAGGGCTTCCGCTACGATCGCATTTTTCACAAAATGCGTAAATACAATCTAAATTGCGAAAATGAAGCAAGGCCATTTTCGCTTTTTTGTTCCAATATAATAACAACAAAAAACAATGCACGATCTGAGCGAGAAAGCAAGCATGGTGATATCTAACTTAATCTTATTATAAATTGCAGTCAACATGTATAAAATGCTATTAAATTCAAAAATACGTTGTCTAAATCGGCATAAAATCCCCCCAACAAATGCATTATCAACCATTTAAAAAAACTTTTGTTCTTTTAATGTGAATTACAATTCTAAATTTTTCACTTTAAATTTAAAAAAAAATTGTCATCTTTTATGATTTTATTTTTCTTATGATTTTATTTAAGATGTCAAGGCTGAAATTTGAATTTAGCTTTCAACAGGAGATGAAATATACAGAGGCAGTTAGTAAGATAGTAAACATATTCATTATTTATAAACCTTCAGCATTCTGCTAAAGCCTTTTCTTCAATTTCAGCTTTTTTACTAAGAAACTTAGAAACTTAGCTTAAACCCTGATTTACATAGTAACATTACCTATTTGCTTTTCGGTAACAAAATATAAACCAAGGACGTAATTGATTACTTTACAGTTATACTAATTCCACAAAAATCATAAACATGAAGACATAAATAATTTTAAAACAAATTTTAAAAACGTAAAATAGCAGTAAAACGTTCAAAATGTAATTTTTCGGCTATGTTTCATATATAAACATGAATTAGAGAGTTATGCTTAAATGATCTTACAGAAAAATAGACAATATGACTAGAAATTAGATCAGCATAAGAATTCACAGAAGGTTTCACTGCAGCTCTGGATAAGTTCAATGCACGTTCACTTTTTCCATAAAATCGACACCTCTGACTGGAGAATGTAAATAATATTGCATCACATGACAAGAGAAGCACATGATAAGATTATGTAGTCCTTAAATCAGATCTAGAAAAACAAGAAAAAACGAGAGTAATTTCAAGCAAAACTTTTCGACGATGGAATAAGCATTTTTTTTATTATTCGCTGCGGTTGTGCAAAGATAACATTATAAACATTCTCCAGAGAACAAAAGAATACGCAAGAAAAAAGATAATGATTATAAAACAGAAAGATAACGGTCATGATTCTTCAAACCATATTCTATTAAATTATGTTCACAGAATAAAAACACAAGCTTAAAATTTCATTCTTGAAACACTTATTTCTTAAATTTTCAATAATATTCTCACTTGAAGTCGAAGTTTAAATAGGCAAACATTTTGCAAGTTTTACATTAGATGGCGCCACTATTTTACTTGCTACCGTGATCACAAGTAACATGGGGGGGGGGGGGGGTCTCAGTGGCCGAGCGGTTTAAGGCGTGTAGCTGATAACTCTGAGACGGTGGGTTCGACTCCCACCCTCGCTGCGGATGTATTTTCCTTCCTTTGTGATGCAACTCTTTCATACATTGCCTGTACAAGATATATGTAATAAAAATCATGTGTAATGGAGGCAAGACACTAGATTGTAGTCCTCCTCCCACGAAACGAAACGAAGTAACATGGGGGAAACATTTTCAACTGATCTTTTGCGGCACCCCCCTAATTAGGCCTTATCACACGATCCAACTTTTCCCCCGATTCTCTCCAATTCCGGGCGAGACCAATTTGCCTCAACTACTTTGGCCAACACTGACGTCATCAGGTCTATTGTCCGACGCTCGTCCAATTTAGTCCAAGGCAGGGATTCAAGTGAAACACCATTGCAATCGCTTCGAATGGACAACTACAGCATTTTTTGTTTTTAATTTTAATACACTCAGAATGACCTAAAAAGGTCGAAAAATTTTTTTTTCCGAATTTCAATACGATATTTTAAAAGTTATTGACAGGCAAAAACAGCTTAGTTTCGTTTTCAGCTGAAACGGGGTGTCACGTGACTCTCGAGTTGTGACGTCGGATGTGCCTTACGCGCCAGCTCCCCTGTTATTCTCCCGTCTTTTTTCAATATCCGAACGCTTTCGGTAGGGATAGAATTATTTTCACGCTTTGGAGTTAAAGTATTGGAAGATCTGTCAGTTAGATATAAATCCGGATCTTCTGTATTTATTTATGTGTTAAAATTAAGGTTTTTTTTTTGTGAATTGAGACCATGGTATGATTAGTTTTTAAACCACATCTTTTCCAAAAAGAATATTCACTAAGAAACACATTCAGAAAGAACTTTTCTTACCCTGCGCTTGCACTATTGTTTGAATTTCCGAGAATTCTCCTTTTCACCCTAGGGAAATGAAGAATGTACAGATAAAGGGGGGAGCACACTTTTCGGGAATTTTGAAAGATCTCACACCTGCAGGTGGTCAATGGTCACTTGAGACATTCGTTTTGGATAAGCAGCAGGCAACTCCAACACATTAACATAACACATATAATGACCAAGGAATTGATACTGCTTTGAAAGCATGTTATCGGCATGAAATGAAGGCAGAAATGCAATTAATTTCAGATATCATTTGTAGAAATTATAAGTGATTTTTCGAGTTATGAAAAGTGATTCGTTTTGCTCATGGTTTTGTATTTGTTTAATGCTTATGCTCAAAGCAATTTCTTCGAGATCTTTCCTTACATTTTCATAAATATTAATTTGTTTGAAAGGGAAGATTAAAATCACATGATGCATGTGGTAGTGGTAAGTGGTAGTTTATCCAACAATGGTAGTCAAGCCACTAACTTATGAACTCAACCACTAAATCCACCGTTTTTAAAGATTATTTCTTAGTTTACTTTCTCTGCCCTAATGTTCATATTTTGCTTTCGCATTTTAATTATTTCCTAATACAATGAAAAATAATTGTAGCTGCAAATTTTTTTATTAACAAATTAAACGAACAGATTGACGGTAGGTGTAAATCATTCTCTTTTTATGCGCAGTACACTTATGGTAAAACTGAAGTCAAAATCTTTTTTTTTTTTCTTTAATTATTATTATTATTTTTTACTTGATATCTTAGTTTTATTTTTAATTAAATTTCAAAACCATTTATTTCAAATAAATTTCAAAACAAAACAATTTTTAAATAAACATTTTTTTTTCATTGAAAGACTATTTCCATCAGCTTGATTGGCAATAATAAGTATAAAATAAATTAAGTATTTGATTTCTTGATTACAATACTCAAAATTTTCAATTGATTTTAAGATTTATATTTCGGTTAATGCTAAATTAGCCACCCACATTTTTAAATAAAAATTTAAAAGAAGATATAGGCGATTTACTGCTTAGTAGCTTATACGATACCGCCTATTTTTCTTCTTCTCTCAATTTTGATTTAAATTTTATTGGCTGCTTTAGCATTTATCTAAATATAAATACATTAAGATCAACTGAAATTTTTAAGCATTGTAATCAAGGAACAGGGGCGCCCATCCCTCCCAAGCTCAATGGCGCAAATTCCCTCCCAAAAATTTTTCACAGCCCTATTGTGCTTTTTATTTTATCTCTCTTTTTTATTTTATTTATTTTTTTAAATATCATTTATTTATTTTTAAATATTATTTTTTTAAAATATTATTATTATTATTTTTTAAATATTTTTTTTAAATTTACTTTTTAAAATATTTTTATTTATTTTTTTAAATTGTAACTGTTATTTTATATATATATATATATATTTTTTTAAGTACTAATTATGCGCAGAATAGGATCGCTTTTTGCCCTAACCAAACATTCCAAGCACACACACACACACACAAAAAAATAAATAAATAAATAAATAAAAAATAATAAAGAAATAATTTAAATTAAAAAAAATAATTTATGAATAATTTACATTAAAAAAATCAGTAAATAATTTGATTAAAAAATATAATAAATAATTTAAATAAATAAATTAAGTTTAAAAAAATCCCCCCCCCCAAAAAAAAATTTGACGGCGCAACTTGCGCCATAATACCCCCTGTGGGCACCCCTGTCAAGGAGTAAAATATTTATTTTATTTTATTCTTTCTAGTGTGAATCAAGCTGATAGAAACAAGGTTTAGATTTAAAAAAAATATATTCTCGTGTAAATTAACTTTCAGGACTTATTTAAACGTTGCAAAATGAAAAACAAACGAGAAAATAATACCCCTGAGCTTGCATATCTCAGCCAAAAAGAAAACTGCTGCTTCAGTGATAAGAACTACATAATCATTTACTCTGTTATTTGCGCTAAACTACTCATGTTGGCTGTCTAGAAAAATTGTTTCAACACGCAATAATATTTATAAATCAAAGCTTTATTTCAAATATTAAATGTATGTAAGAAATAATAAAGTTTAAGAAGCATCAGCGTTTAACTCGCATTGAAAAACGTATTGCGAAGGAGAGGGGCGTGGTATACGTCAGGCACGAATGACGTCAAGCCAATCAGAGATCGTTTCTCCTTGCGGCACTTTTGGGGCGGTTAAAATGCTTAATAAGTAATTAAATAATTTTTTTTTGCGGAAAATAAATTGGATTTTCAAATTTAGGAGATCATTTTTGATAAGATAGCATAACAATTTGGAAAATTTAAGAGATGCTGTAGTTGTCCATTGCAATCGCTACTGGGCAATTCCACGTGACTCACGTTACAATTTGACGTGATTTTACAAAAGTAAATGTTATATATATTAAAGAAATACCATGCCTGATTTAAATAAAGCTGTTGGCAGTCATCTGGTATGCAGTGAGAATCTGTGGATGTCAGCATTTTAAATTTCAACAGAAATAAATGGTGTTTCAACCTGAATTTAACAGCGTGACTCACGTTACAAAAAAAAGGAACTCAAGTTTTTTGGGTAATTAAAAACCTAAGATTCCTGCTCTTTCAGAATAATAAAATTTAAAAACTGCTTTTCATGGCACAAAATATGTTTCTAAGTTGTGATATACACGAAAATTAAGTTCATTCTGCAGTCACTAATTAAGTTATTCAATATTTTGAGTGTGACTCACGTTACATAGTTTCGTGACTCATGTTACATCTCCGTTTTAGTCCTTTACTTTACATCTTATTTTGAAAATTTTGTGTAGAGATTTCACCTAAATTCAATTAAAATTAATGCTTAATGGCTTGTTTTCTTTAGTTGATCAGTTTTAAATACAGTAAAACCTCTCCGAGCGGTCACTTTTACGAAGCGGCCACCCCTCTTAACGGCCAATTTTTCGCTGCACGAATTTTTTGTCACATAGACCTAGGGTTAAAATTCTTCTTAACAGCTGCCATCTAACCCCTCTGAACGATCACAGAGTGGATTCATCAATTCAATTTTCCAAAACATATGTTTGTCTTTTTTATACTACTTCCCATATTTTCTCTGTGGCCGCATTGTACTGATTTCAAATTCTCAATTCATACATCTGGAAACTTTTACTGAATATTACACACCATTACATTTCATCTGATACCAATCATAACATTTAATGTTGCATAATGGCTGTAAAATTAGTTGACTGCTGTCAGAAGTAGGCTCTTCAAAGAACTTACTTTTCTCATCCACGACTACTGATGAATAATTAAATTTTAAGCATCTCAAAAGAGAACAAATGAGATGTTGACCTTGCTTTTTAAAATTTCTCTTATGTTCCAATTTTATATATATATATAAAAAAATTATCTCACTCAAGCTAATTTTTTAAATCATTTCTGTTTATATTTTCTTGGGATAAATAATTTTTTCAGCATGAGTTCAGTGGACATTGAAATCTTCTTTTCAAATGTACACTGAAGTGACAAAAGTCATGGGATACCTCTTAATATCGTGTCGGCCCTCCTTTTGCCCGGCGAAGTGCAACAACTCGACGTGGCATGGACTCAACAAGTCGTTGGAAGTCTTCTGCAGGAATATTGAGCCATGCTGTCTCGATAGACGTCCATAATTGTGAAAGCGTTGATGGGGCAGGATTTTGGGCACGAACAGACCTCTCGATGGTGTCCCATAAATGCTCAATGGGATTCATGTCGGGCGATCTAGGTGGCCAAATCATTCGTTGGAATTGTCCAGAATTTTCTTCAAACCAATTGCGAACAGTTGTGGCCCGGTGACATGGCGCATTGTCATCCATAAAAATCCCATCGTTGTTTGGGTACATGAAGTCCATGAATGGCTGCAAGTGATCTCCAAGTAGCTGCACATAAGCATTTCCAGTCAATGTTCGGTCCAGTCGCACTAGAGGACCAAGTCCATGCCATGAAAAAACAGCCCACACCATTACGGAGCCACCACCAGCTTGAACAGTGCCTTGCTGACAGTTTGGGTCCATGGCTTCGTGGGGTCTGCGCCACACTCGAACCCTACCATCGGCTCTTACCAGCTGAAATCGTGACTCATCGGACCAGGCCACGGTTTTCCATTCATCTAGGGACCAACCGATATGCTCACGTGCCCACGAGAGTCGCTGCAAGCGATGTCGTTCTGTCAGTAAAGGCACTCGAGTCGGTCTTCTGCTGGAATAGCCCAAGAAATCCAAATTTCTCCGCACAGTTCTAGCAGACACGTCCATTGTACGTCCCACATTGATTTCTACGGTGATTTGACGCAGTGTTGCTTGTCTGTTAGAATTTACGACTCTTTGCAGACGTCGCCGGTCTCGATCTTTAAGTGCAGGCGGTCGACCACTGCGCTGTCCATGGTGGGATGTTATGCCTGAAATTTCATACTCTCGGCACACTCTTGACACAGTGGATCTGGGAATGTTGAATTCTCTAACGATTTCCGAAATGGCATGACCCATGCGTCTAGCTCCAACTAACATTCCGCGTTCAAAGTCTGTTAATTCACGTCGTGCGGTCATCATCACGTTAAAACCTCTTCACATGAATAACTTGAACAGAAATGAAAGCTCTGTAAAAGCACTGCGCATTTATACCTGTTCTATGCGATGCTACTGCCATCTGAAAATTTGCATATTGCTATCCCATGACTTTTGTCACTTCAGTGTATATTACATTTACGGATGAGTATTGAGTAACTCACTTATGACTACAGTTTAACTGTGAGGTGAATAAACGGATTTTCTCCTTGTTTTGGCGAGTCTTCCTTTAGTGCATTTACATATTTGTGTACTTGTTGAAGCGATATTTAAGAAGTTTGAATGTAGCCAAAATTTCCTTTGAAAGTTTCATATGTTTATTTTTCAGCTTATATTGAATTGCTAGAGGCAATATCCTTAGCTTTTCGACTTTTCTCGTTAGACATTCTTTCATCCAGAGACAATGTTTCTGTTTACATGCAATTTACTTCCCTTCTTGCTTCAATTTTTCTCGGTACCTTTTCTGTCATACTGCTGTTACTCGTTAAATATTTTAAAAAATTCTTTTACTGAAGAATGAAAAACCTTTCTTAGGTACGGAAGAAAAATATGTGCATGCATAAACACATGCTACACATTGGAAAGCTGAGGGCCAAAACAGGGACCCAGTGAACTAATTGAAAGATTATAAAACACTAAAAGAATTAAAATTACGCTATTTATATTTAATTTCATCAGTATTATTAATTATATGTAGGTGTGTACAAGTGCTAACCCTCCCTTTAGACCCTAAAATACCATTAGGGCACATTAAATACTTTTAAGAAGTTAATATTAGCTTGTATTGGCTGTAACTCACTTTTCGCGTGACTCACGTTACAAAATAAACATCCTTATTTTTTGAATAAAAAAGCAAAAAACTCTAAATTGGCCGATAATTTCTTTTTTGTAATATACATGAGTAAGAGAAACAGGAAAAAAAATTTCATTTATAAGCTATAAAATTTGGAAATATTAAAAAAATTAAGTTTTCGTGACACACGTTACACAAAATTTAATGGTTTAAAAACTACTTTAAAAAATTATTTTAAGAATAAATTTCAAAATGTACTATTAATAATTGTTTTTTTATCGAATAAATCTGCCAGGAAAAAATGCAATTAAATTATGGAAACATTCTAAACCAATAAAATATGCTCGTTTAAAATTGTGTCTAGCAGAGAGAGACTTTCACAAGATTGTGAGCTCATAGAACAAGTTCTCTTACAAAAAGAAAATGATTCGACTGAATTTACCTTATTCTAATTTATAAACTTCAATCAATATAGAGAACGTACAAAAAAAAAATTAAAACAATTTTTAAACTTTTTTTTTTAACACCGAGTTCCCATGTTGCCTGGAATTGCCCTACTGGAAGTGACATTATCATCAACTTAACTTGGCACTGACGTCACTACGGGTGGAGCCAATAACCCAGATAACCACAGCCTTCCTCCGGAAGGCCTAAACTGATCCCGAAGCTCCAGCGATTGGCAAATCATACAAATGACTCCTTCAGGAGTCCTATGAGTAACACCAATCCGCTATTCCTGAAACGCTCTTTCTGTGGAGTCTTTCTGGATTGTTCGCGCATGCGCATTGTTCAGATTCTTACCCCCTTCCCGCCACTGCTCTCGGTGAGCGCCATTGAAGTCGGATTTAAATCCAGTTGTGTTGGTGTTATTTTTTCCAGCTGCTACCATCTTTGTGAAAAACAAGTAAGTTCGACTTTATTTTTTATTGTTTAATTGCGTATTTTATGTATAGCTTCTTCATCTTTATTTGTTTCCCGTCTATCATTAATTTTATTACGTAAGCTAGCAAAAACAATCCGTTTCCTTAGAGTTGTCAATTTCCTTTGTATGCTTTAGAAGCCGAATTTTTAAAGCCCTTGTATTCTTTTTGTAGCGCAGAAGTGGGAACAATCCTGAATTTGTTGTTATTCCGAATTGTGTAGATTAATTGTCCTTTCCCAATTCTTCTAAAAAGTTTAAAATGAAAAGGCCTAAGAGGAAAGTCCCTAACAACACAATGATATCTTTAAGAGCTCCTGCGGACGTCATCTTTAGGACAGTCTGACATCCGCTGGCTATCTCGTAAAAATCCGACACCTATCATTATATTGTCGAAAAGTACACTCCTGTTGCTATCCAGCCGGCATCATTCTTCAGACACTTTTGGGTGTAGGATATATGGATATATCCTACACTTGTCATAAAATGATCCCAAAAGTGTTTGAAGAATGATGCCGGCTGGATAGCAACAGGAGTGTACCTTTCGACAAAATAACGACAGGTGTCGGATTTTTACGAGATAGCCAGCGGATGTCAGACTGTCCTAAAGATGACGTCCGCAGGAGCTCTTAAAGAGAGCTCACAAGCAGTCAGTGATTTCCTCTTATTCGCCAAGTAGGCTGTGACGTTTTATCTAGCTCGTTTTTCATAGGCAAACGTCACGCTGACGTCACGATGTTTTTATCAAGAAACGTTCTAATGTAATTCATTTCCAGTAGCGATTGTAATTTGCGATTGCCTGTTTCACTTGAATTCCTGCTCATAGAGCTGCAAAAAACCCACAACTTTAGAGAGTGGGGAAAAAACCCGGGAATTTTGGGGAATAAACCCGGATTTTGGACTAAAATTCATTTGCTCTTATTTTACTAATTTTCTACAAGGTTCAACATCCTAAACTCAGATGTTCATATTGAGATATTGCTTTCAGTAAAGTGTTGTAGACGTGATTGATTAATTTAAGGAGATACGCAGTAAATGTTTTCTTAAAACTATAAAATTTTTCTTTTGACTGTTTTCTGAAATAAACAATTCAATTGCTATATGGTACAACTTTCAAAACAGTACTATTATAACAAAGTGTCACTTTCTTCGGAGCTTCAAGAGAAAAAAAAATAAGATGCTGAAATAAGTATTTATTTTGTTAATTTAGTTGATTAACAAAATTTAATTCGTTAAAAACATTTTTAAAGCAGAATTTCAAAAAAACTTTGAAAATTCCCAAAACTCTTGGGAATTTTCAAAATTCCTGCCCTAATCCTCTACCTGCCCAAGATTTTGCGTGCGGAGCGATAAAATTGAGCCGAATTGCTTTACCGACCAATAGGAAAGCTCTGCAGAACTTCGTCACAGATCGGCGCCATCAGGAGTGGCCAACTTAACGGGATAAATTTTTCTTTCTACTATTTTTCTTCTTCTTCTTGGATCGTGTGATAAGGACTTTTAGCAGCCACGTGCTTTTTGCATAGCAACGGAGCCTAGCAACCGTTTCTGGTGGACAAATAACTCCATGTATACCGTATGTGTAGCGTGGTATTGCGAGTGCGCAGTAGGGTGTATCGAAAAAAACTTTTTTTCGAAATTCAATTTACTAAGTTGATAAAAAGTTGCCCCTACCTACCCACATATTCCACAAAAAATTTCAGTCTAATCAGAAATTGTTTAGGTGTGCCGCACGAGGCCTGAAGTTCGTGACTTTCTTCAAAAATATTATTTTTTCGATTTTTTTAAAAATATTAAGAATAAATGTTAAAAATAATTCAAATTGCAAAATGTACACAGCAAAGTCGGGGGACAAAATTGGATTTGAAAAAAAGTATATTAAATAACATTTAGATCTCCCACATTTATTCTAAACTTTCGTAATTTTCACCAAAACTAGCATTTTACAAGGCCATGTGGCTTGGTTAGAAACTTGTTTAAGAATGTGGAATCTAACTGAATTAACACTTGAAACTGGGAATCCTCTGTGATTTATGTGGAGTAAAAAGTAAAATAATATAAACTATAAACAGAATTTCAGCCCCTCGGCACACAGTGCCCGCGTTCTATCGGGGCCCCCGTGATGATAAACGAAATACAGCTCCGCTACAGCGTAGCTGCTATAGGATTGTTGAAGAACATACATCTTTGGTTGAGGAAACAGACTCTAAATATTTCGGACATGGTGTTCCAGTAAATGGCCCAGGGAAAGAAATTGTAGCCATTGTAGCTTCAGTTTCATGATTTTATGGAAAAAAAAGTTCCATTGATAAAGAACATAAAAGCTATCGGTGTGATGGTCCATCAGTGAACACTGGAAAATCGAATGGTGCTATTCGACTTTCAGAAAAGTCTTCAGAACCCTCACTACAAGCAGTGGTATGTTTTCTTCATTTAATGAATTACCGCTTAGAAAGTTAACGGTGGCTCTTTATAGGCCGACTACTGGACAAAATTCTTTTAGTTGACCTATTAGAGAATTTTTACAAGATTGCTAAGATCTACCAGTCATGAACTTTAAGATAATAGAACGCGTTTTATCATTAGTTGATGTCAAAGAATTGAGTCAAACATACTTATGGGATGTGTCTATAAAGCTGTAATGTCTGGTAAATGTTCTCAAAATTTAGCAGAAAGGAACCCTGCAAGCTTTTCCCATGCAATTCTGCTAGTTTATTTAACTCTGAACTTGGATCACTAGTTGCGATGTATAACCTCAAAACTGTTTGCCATCGTGAGCCATCTTGTTTGGGAAAAGCTTGCAGGGTTCCTTTCTGCTAAATTTTGAGAACATTTGCCAGACATTACAGCTTCAGACACATCCCATAAGTATTTTTGACTCAATTCTTTGACATCAACTTCTGGAATAAAACGCGTTCTATTATCTTAAAGTTCATGACTGGTAGATCTTAGCAATCTTGTAAGAATTCTCCAGTAGGTCAACTAAAAGAATTTTGTCCAGTAGTCTTCCTATCAAGAGCCACCGTTAACTTTCTAAGTGGTAATTCATTAAATGAAGAAAACATACCACTGCTTGTAGTGAGGGTTCTGAAGACTTTTCTGAAAGTCTAATAGCACCATTCGATTCTCCAGTGTTCACTGATGGACCATCACACCGATACCGTAAAGTCGGGTTACTTGGACCCACAAGGGGGTTACTTGAGCCCACAGTAAAATGATAAAATCTGGGTTTGGTACTAGCGTTAGAGACTGCAGAGTGCTTCAACCTAGCGAAGAAACAAGGAACTACGTGCAAGTTTTCAACTAGTATGTATCAAACCTAGATTTTATCATTTTACTGTAATGGGCTCAAGTAACCCCCTAGGGTCCAAGTAACCCGACTTTACGGTAGCTTTTATGTTCTTTATCAATAGAACTTTTTTTCCCATAAATCATGAAACTGATGCTACAAAGGCTACAATTTCTTTCCCTGGGCCATTTACTGGAGCACCATGTCCGAAATATGAGTCTGTTTGCTCAACCAAAGATATATGTTGT
Organism: Uloborus plumipes; assembly: GCA_038373865.1. Lineage (NCBI taxonomy): Eukaryota > Metazoa > Arthropoda > Arachnida > Araneae > Uloboridae > Uloborus > Uloborus plumipes. The sequence continues at coordinate 58,231 of JAXGGA010002657.1, forward strand.
TCTACAATCCTATAGCAGCTACGCTGTAGCGGAGCTGTATTTCGGGGGGTCCCGATAGAACACGGGCACTGTCTGACGAGGGGCTGAAATTCTGTTTATAGTTTATATTATTTTACTTTTTACTCCACATAAATCACAGAGGATTCCCAGTTTCAAGTGTTAATTCAGTTAAATTCCACATTCTTGAACAAGTTTCTAACCAAGCCGCATGGCCTTGTAAAATGCTAGTTTTGGTGAAAATTGCGAAAGTTTAGGATAAATGTGGGAGATCTAAATGTTATTTAATATACTTTTTTTCAAATCCAATTTTGTCCCCCGACTTTGCTGTGTACATTTTTCAACTTGAATTATTTTTAACATTTATTCTTAATATTTTTAAAAAAATAGAAAAAATAATATTTTTGAAGAAATTCACGAACTTCAGGCCTCGTGCGGCACACCTAAACAATTTCTGATTAGACTGAATTTTTTTGTGGAATATGTGGGTAGGTAGGGGCAACTTTTTATCAACTTAGTAAATTGAATTTCGAAAAAAAGTTTTTTTCGATACACCCTAGTGCGCAGTTGTTTTTTAGCCTTTTTTAAAGTGTAAAATGTATTTCGAGTCTTGTGAAAGCCTTCATAACAAAGCAAAAAAAAAAAGATACATTGATAAAATAAAGATCATTAACAATTAGGATCCGTATTTATTCTGTAAAAATGAATTTTAATCAGATGCGCGTCTAATTTACCGTACAAATACAAAAAAGAAAAAGAAGGATCGATAGCTCCAAAGTTTATGAATATTTAATGCATTAAAAACAATCAAATCCTATCAAAACAAGCATATTAGCTGACAGTTTGTTGTTATTCTACTCAGTGGTTAAAAACCGGAGAGTTTAGTAAATAATACTTTTAAAAATGATTAATGCGTTGAAAATGAAACATCGGTATGAAATACAAACAAAACAAGCCAAAACTGAAAAAAGAACAGCCAAAATAACAGTAAAATCAACAAGAAAAAAGATTACAGAGTGAATCATCGGTAAGAAAAGCAGACGACGTTTCGAGTATGTTTAGCTGTCATCAGCACGTGGCGTTTGTTTGTCAACCAGGATGATGTCAGCTGCTACTGCCCTATAGGCCAGAAAATGAGATTTGCAAAGTTTTAGCTTAATCGGATAGAATCAACACGTGCCGCAAAGAGGGTGAAAGTTAAGAAAAACAGCGATTTTTAGCCAAAAATCGTAGTTTTTACTCTGTAAAACCAAAACTACTGATCCTAGAAGCTTTATTGTGGTCTCATTTTGTAGGAAATTTTATTTTCTTTAAGTCCAATCTTATTTAAAGTTTCGGAAAAAATGATTGAATATTTTTCAGAATTTTCACAAGTCAGGTTGCAGCGTAAATCCTCGAAATTGCAAGTAACATGGGGAAACTTTTTTTTCAACTAATTTTTTGAGGCACCCCCTTTAATGTGCCAATAGACTAGAAAATGAGATTTCAAAGCTTTAGCTTAATCGGCAGGGCCGTACTCAAGGAGTGAGTTTTGGGGGTTAAACTCCTCCGATTGGGAAAATAATAGGCCAAATGAAGAAAATGCACGTTTGACGTAAATAAACTTTAATATAAATTTTTGTGCGAAACACTTTATTTTTTTAAAACATTTTCAAAGTTAATTTTGAAAAAAACTAATTTGAATTGCTGAAAATAGACTGAATGAATATTTATAAAATTAAAAAGATTTTAAATTAATTTTACATTCTGAAGTTTTAAAACATATTACAAATTTATCAGAGCTACTAATTTTTGGAAATAATTTCTCAGTTTCTATTATAACATCGTTCTCATTACATGCATTTTAATATTCAGAATTTTTGCCATCTATAGTTGGGTAAAATAAAAGTGAAAAACTGCTATTATGTTTTCTATTAATTTGTTTGCATCACTATTCTGTTTTAATAAACTTCATCCTATTGCAGTCACGAGCGCATGCAAAATTTCTCTTCTGAAGGGAAGGGAATCATAAAAATCATTGCATGTATATTTATCAATCCCAGTATGATATTTTATAATCCTTCGTATATAAAATACCATACTGGATTGGTAACACGATTTAAAATTTAGGGTTCGGAGGAGGGGGGAATGTTGCGACCCCCACCCCTGTGATGCTTCAAACTGAAACACTGGTATGTTTTCATAACAATACAAATAAGGATGAAAAAGCATAAAAACCCCTCCCTTTATGAAATCCTGGGCACGGGCCTCTTAATCGAATAGTATTCACACGTGCCTCAAAGAGGGTAAAGTTAAGAAAAACAGCGATTTTTAGCCAAAAATTGTAGTTTTTCCTCTGTAAAACCAAAACTATTCATCTTAGAAGCTTTATTTTGATCTCATTTTATAGGAAATTTTATTTTCGTTAAGTCCTATCTCATTCATTTTTGTTAACATGTCCAGAGTATTTATTTGGTCTAACCTCATTTAAAGTTTCGAAAAAAATGTTTGAATATTTTTTAGAATTTTTCAAGTTAAGCTGCAGCGTAAATCCTCGAAATTGCTTAGAAAAAATAAATTATTAAAATGTAAATTAATTAGTTCTTTTAGTTTATTTGATGAAATCTACTTATAACGTTGACTTTTCAGAGAAAAAACAGCAATATTATCACGAATATATAATAAATTTATGTCTTTGAAAGTCATAGATAAAATAAATAACTGCGAGTAAAGCTTTTGAAATGAGCAGTGCAAGCCATAAATGAAGGGCTTGGAGGATGAAGGGGCTAAGTTACATTTTAAAAAATGAGCACTCTCTACAATGGTAAGCAATGGATACTGGTGAGCAAATAAAACTTGGTACATCAAACAGTAGATGTCAATAGACCAATTTCATTCGCACACTAATGACAAACCCAGAAAACAAAAAAGCTGCAACAACTACAACAATAAAACTTTGAACTTTAACTCGCAATTTATGTTCTTTGTCACTTAACCCTTTCATCTCCAACCTCTTCAAATACGAAACGCTGGTTTCCTATTTAGCGGTCAGAGCTGAATATTAGATTAAGGTATACGTACACACTTGGACATTTTTTTTTAATTTTTCACTCTAAAAATCCAATTTTTTAACAGTAGGTCACTGGTGTATGCTTAAAACCTTTTCGACATAAAAATCTGAAAAAAAAAAAAAAATTAAATAAATAGTAACTAATTAAGATTTAATTAGCTAGCACATTTTTCTAAACACGATATCTTCAAAGCAAATTGGTGTAGGAACACAATTTTTGTCAAAAAATGTTCCTAATATACCCTTCGTTGTGGTCTGCCTCAATAAAGATTCTAGAAAAAGTAGATTTTTTTACTGATAGTTTTAACTACAGAAGGACAAAAAAAATCAAGATTTTTCCCAAAATCTTGATCTTTAAAAATCCATTAAAAATGTACTTTTCCAGTTACAGCTCTGATTTAGGCAGATTACATCTAGGGTGGAGCGAAAAAAGCGAATTTTTGATTTTCGTAAACGGTACCTTTCATTTACTGTGAATGAGGATAAGTAACAATTCTGTAAAATATTTCACTTTTGCGACGTTATCTTTAGTCTGCGCATTTGACCTAAAGTTTTGAAATTTTTGATTTTTTTTTAGATTTTTCAAATTTTTTAAAAAAATATTTTAAATGATAAAACTAGTGACGGGTGGTTATTAAATGGAAGAAAAAGGTTTGAAATATACAAGGAATTTTTTAAAACCATTTTAGATTATGATTTCAGTCTGCGCATTAAGCCCAAAGTTCAAGAAAATTTCCGAAATTTCCGATATTTTCAACATTTTTAAACTCAGTATTTCCTTTCAATATTCACTTGAAGTGTCTTCAAATCTGTTTTTATTCATTTTGTTATTACTCTAAACCGTGCAACTCTTCGCTAGCTCATGTGGAAATAACCAGGACTCACCACGAGGAGGTGACCGCATTTCCAGTCCTACACGTGAGCCTTTCATTCCAATCTATGCGAGAACTTATTTACATTTCTTAGATACGTCTTTAACAGTTAAACTTTTATTTGTGTCGTAAATCGATCAAATATTTCTGTCAGATACCCTCGTTTTTACTAAACTTTTTCTTTTCCTGTGGTTACATACCAATTTTGAAGAGCTTGTAACCTATTTGAGTGCTCTTTCAACTGATCGAGTCTTAAAGGAAATTTAAAATTAGCGCATTCAGAAATCGTACTTAAGTTCTCAGCTTCCAGTAATCTTTGTAAATATTGTGTTGTTAAATTACGTGTAAAAGGTGGCTTTGTAATTTCCACATCATGACAAGAAATCATATCGATGTATTCTGACTTTTGATTTATGTATGTAAATAGATTTTTATCTATTTTTAGGATCTGAAGCGTTTTCACTTGTTTGCTTGTTTGTTTTCCATAATTTAAAACAAGTTTCTTTATATGTGCTCTCTTATGAACTAACTAGATTATTATCCGGCGTTGCCCAGGTGCTTATAATACAACATAGCTCTAAAAAAATATTTGAATGAATTCTATCCACATGGGAATATAAAAACTTATTTCATACAAAAATAAAATAGGTGAGCATTAAATTGATAATTCATTGTTAATCGTAATCTTTGTTGGAAAACACTCCTATTTAAATGTGGTTCATTTTATCAATTTGTATGCTTAAAGGCTTATCTCTATTACTCTATCTATTCAAAATTGAAAGAAAATGGCCATTTTGAGACAAAAAAATTTGAATTTTGAGCTTTTTCGATTTTTTTAAATTTCAAAACCCCGCCTATGAGAATTTTAGTGCATCAAGGAACCTCTGTACCAAGTTTGTTAAAAATCCGACGAAACTGTGGATTTGTATAAGGAACAAACATACATCCATCCATTTTTATATGTACATAGATATCGATAACAGCATATTTCTAGGGTGCAAATTATACATTAATTTGAATGGATGTGATTACAATTTTCTGCTTTTCCCCTGAGAGATAAGTGTGACTCTTTATAATCCCACACAAATTCATATCTAAATTAGTAACGTCTGCACTTCATCCTAAAAGAGCAAGGACACTTTTACCGCGAAAGTTATGAACTCTTTTAAAAATTACAGTGTAAAGATTATGTTTGCTGTAGTCAACCATCTGGCTTTAGAAAGCTTTCTTGGAATTGTTTTACAATTTTTTTGATATTTTCCCAGTCTAAACTACCTAGCTCATCTCATGAAGTTACTGTTGCTCAGTACTTAAATCATTTTTATTGTAAAAATCGGTCTGATCAATGACAAATTCTATAGGTTCATATTGAACTGATTTGAAATTATAACATGTTTGGCTTCGTCCAACAGCCCCCCCCCCCCCCAAAAAAAAACACTTTGGTCCACTGGTAGGTCCATCTAGCTTTTGCGAAAAATGCCGCAAATTAAGTTCATTCAAATGTAATTGCCAAATATCTCATTACAGAGGTCTACCAAGTTTTTCTTCCAGTTTCAGTATTACACCTTTGTATTTTCTGTCTTTGTAGTGCATCCATCAAAACCAATGCAAACAATTTCCTAATCAAAGAAACAATTTATTGTTCCTGACTTGTCTAAGAATTGTAAATGTGTGCTCTCATTGGTTGGAAGCATGGGGAGCGCGGGTGGCACCCAAAATGCGTCCATTTCCTCGTGGTGAGTCCTGGGTACTTTCAATGAGCAAGCAAAGAGTTGAGTAGTTCAAAGAAACAACAAAATGATTAAGAAAATGTTTTGAAGGCACTTTAAGTAAATATTGAGAGGAAATATCAAATTATAAAATTTCTGCTTAATATTGAAAATATCGGAAATTTCGAAAATTTTCATGAACTTTGGGCTTAATGCGCAGACTGAAATCGTAATCTAAAATGGTTTTAAAAAATTCCTTGCACATTTCAAACCTTTTTCTTCCATTTAATAACCACCCGTCACTAGTTTTATCATTTGCAATATTTTTTAAAAAAATTTGAAAAATCTAAAAAAAATCAAAAATTTAAAAACTTTAGGCCAAATGCGCAGACTAAAGATAATGTCGCAAAAGTGAAATATTTTACAGAATTGTTACTTATCCTCATTCACAGTAAATGAAAGGTACCCGTTTACGAAAATCAAAAATTCATTTTTTTCGCTCCACCCTACGCTCAACTATGCAGAATCCAATGGTACTAAAATAATTGAGGTAAGTGAATTCACTGTTGTGTAGTTATGTTTGGAAGAATGCAGCATATGGCAAAATGGCAATGCTTCAGAAATTGATTTTAAAGATTTCGAAACACTTTGTAAGCAATGGCAACACCAAAAGAGAAACCCTTGTAACTCGAGAAATATTTCAAATATTGACTACATCTTACCAGGAAAGTACGCGATCATGGAATAATGATTTTTTTTTTAATGAGTACCAATCGAAAGAGCATTGTAAAACATGTTTCTGGACGCATGCGCTTTTTCCCTCGCGCCCCCGTTATCAAAATATAAGGTCCTAAAGTAAGCTAATTTTTTTTTGAAAAATCGCCAATTTTAGCGAGTTATAATGAAACTGGAAGCTGCGGTGCGATTACACTATTTGCATCCAACTGAAAACTTGATTCCCATTTTTGGTCATCTGCAAAGTTTTTGAAAGACGGCTTTACAATAATCTTTTATTTTACCTGTGCGAGTTAAAGTAGAAAGCTACTATCAAGCCTATGGCATGGAAAGCAGAGAGCTTTTTAAAGAGGAAAAAAAATTTTAAACAACACATCAAAATTAAATTGTATCGTACTATTTGCGATTAAAGCAGGTCCCTTGTTTAAGGGGAGTCCTCCTTGTTAAGAGGCCCTTGTCAACAGGAGGTGACAACTGAGCCTCCTGTTTTTTTAGTTATTTTTTTATAAGTGTTCGTACAATTCTGTAGTATGGGGGGGGGGGTGTATATTTAGGGTTTTTAATTGTAAAAATTGCAAAGATAAATTTTTTCAAACCACTTTTCTTTTGGTGGGTCCCCTATAACTCAAAGTGAGTTTCCCTAAACATTTTTGTCAATTGCATCACTGGGTATGTAAGAATGGTCTTTCAAAAAAAAAAAAAAAAAAACAATGCTCAAAATTTAATGAAAATGTGTTCAAATAAAAAAAATCAAACAAGAATGAGGTGTTTTCTCTGAGATATTTCGAAAAAAAAAATGTTCCCTCGAATCGAACTTACTCCTTCAAAAGTTCTAAGTGAGGACAGGGAGAAAAATTGGAAATTCGAAATTGAATGAAATATTATTCAAATCAAAAAGTCGAGTATGGGAGTGTTTTGTCCTCACTGAGCTCTTTCGATTAAAAAAAATAATCGAATCGGACTATGCACTCAAAAGTTATTGCGGGGTGGGGGGGGGGGGGCAGAAAAACTGACCAATAGACAGACTGACACGTACACAATTTCCGCAGCTCAAAACCCAACTTTCCTATTTTAAATTTTTCTGTGTATTTAATAATTTTTATTAAGTTGTGCTTTTTCTTCGCTTGGGCGTTTTTTTGTTTTCAGTGCAGCAGGCCTTCTTTCATGATTTTTTTTCACATATTTTCTACTTTTACAGAGCTAAAACTTGTATTAACTTTAAGCTAAAACTTGTATTGATTTACAATTTTGTTAGTCTTTTCCTACCCGTTGAACATATAGCAGAACTAGTAAAAGTTATTCTAGTGTTTTTAAACAGTACGAATTTAACATGCAATATGTTTTACATTTACGTAACAGACTTTTCGCTACAGTTGTGTGATGCTTGTTGATGTTTAGGAGGCGAGGAAGTATTACAGTACATGGCGTTTAACATTTATTCGACAGTCTTACAAACACACGAATTACAACATCATAACATCTTAAGCACACACGGTTACAGTTACAGTTAAAGTCCCGTTGGTTAGTTCACAGTCACCAAAGGCTTTTCTTATAGCACATCTCCCTTCTTTACATTTAAAGATCCAATTTTTCAGGGGGTCGAATTGTCCTACCTCTTCTAGTGACATAAGCACTCGGATATGCATTTGTAGAGGATCCAGTCGCCGCAGGGTGAGATCCTGGAGACTGGGGTGATGCTGTCATTGCAGGTGCACATCCTGTATCAACATCAGTAGAGGGGTGTTGGTTTCCTGTACCATTAAAGTCATCCTCGGGCTCAGGTTCCGGCTGGAAATCTGGTGCAGGAATCAAGTGCTTTCTGTTCCTTCTATAGGTTTTTCCACCAGACTGAATGAGGTATGATCTTGGGTGTGGTGTTTTCTGTAACACCTTTCCTGTTACTCTTCTATCGGAAATCCACACACTTTGACCTTTGCGCAATTCATCAAGATCTCGAACTCCATGATGTTTATCATAATTCTTCTTTTGGCTTTCTATCCGTCTCTCCTCTTTTGTTTCAAGAACTTCCTTGTTCACTGATTTTGGCTGTAACTGGATTTTTGCAAGAGGAAGAGTAGTATTGATTCTCCTACCCATAAGTAATTCGGAAGGACTATAACCATTTTCTAGCGGAGTTGATCTATATTCCATTAAAGCCAAGTAGGGGTCCTTTGATTTCTTTAAGCGAGCTTTGACCGTTTTCACTGCCGCTTCGATGAGACCATTACTCTGCGGAAATCGAGGGCTACTTGAAATGTGAGTAAATCCATAACTTCTGGCAAAGTTCTTAAACTCCAAGGTCTTTACTGGATCAAACTGTGGGCCATTATCAGAACGGACAATATCTGGGATTCCATGGCGAGAAAATATTGACTTGCAGTGATTTATAATTTCAGCAGAGGTCATTCTGTCTAACCTGGCAACCTCAGGATACCTCGAGTAGTAATCTGAAATTAGCAGATACCATGCATCCTTGTATTTAAATAGATCTAGACCTACAACTTCCCATGGTCTCTCTGGAAATGGGGTTGGAATTAAGGGTTGATGGCGATTACTTGATTCTTGAATACAAATATTACAATTTTTTATTTTCTCTTCAATTTCTTTGCTTATTCCCGGCCAGTATACGGAGCATCTGGCTCGAGCTCTACATTTGGATATGCCTAAATGACCTTCATGGATTCTATTCAGCACTTCTGCTTGATGTGACTTTGGAATGATGATTCTGCAGCCTCTCATCAGCAGTCCATCTTGAATTGAAATTTCATAACGATTCTGCCAGTAAGGTGCACAGCTTGCATCAACTTCTTTCTTTTCGGGCCATCCCTTCAGTGCATATTCAGTAAGCTTTTGACAAGTTGTGTCCTCAAGTTGTGCAGCGTTCAGTTCTCTTAATTTGTGAGATGAGGCAGGAAGGCAATCTGTAACCATCTGAATGTAGGCATTAATTTCATCTTCTAGTTCTTCTCTTCTACATGGACCTGTTAGAGGGTTTCTTGACAATGCATCTGCAGCATATAATTCTTTTCCTGGGATATGTACAATGCTATAGGAAAACTTCATCATCCTTATTTTGATTCTCTGTAATCGGGGAGACAAATCATCTAAATTTTTCTTAGAAAATATCGGAATGAGTGGTTTATGGTCAGTCTCTACCGTGAAATGCATTCCTGTTAGATAGTCCCGGAATTTCTCGCATCCCCACACAATACCTAAGGCTTCTTTTTCAATCTGTGCGTAATGACTTTCCGTTGGAGTCAATGTTCTAGATGCATAGGCAATTACTGATTTTCTACCATCTGCTTGTTTTTGGCAAAGTGTAGCTCCTAGGCCAAAAGAGGAAGCATCTGTGGTAACAATAGTTTCTTTTGCTGGATCAAAAACCTGTAGAACTGGATCAGATGATAATATATGCTTCAATTTTTGGAAAGCTTCTTCTTGTGGTGATGTCCATACAAAACTTACTTTGTTGCTTAGCAGAGAATACAGAGGAGAAAGTATATCAGCATAATTAGGAACAAATTTTGCTAGATAATTAGCCATGCCTAGTAATTGCTTCAGTTCTCTTTTATTTGTTGGAACTTTAAAATTTTCTATGGCTACAATCTTCTCCACATCAGGATGGATTCCCTTTTCATCTATTATGTGGCCTAGAAATTTAATGGACGTCTGCGAGAACATACATTTCTTTGGATTGAGTGTCATACCGGAGTCTTTGAGTCTTCTACAAACTTGTGTGAGTCTCTGGTCATGCTCAGTTTGTGTTGTTCCCCATACCAAAATATCATCCATATGGCAAACTGTTCCTGGGATGTCTGTTAAAATTTGAGACATTCTTCTCTGAAAATGCTCGGGAGCAGATGAAATTCCAAAAGGCAATCTTTGGAATCTAAATCTACCAAATGGAGTGATGAATGTGGTTAGATATGATGATTTCTTGTCCAGTGGAATTTGCCAAAATCCTGAATTAGCGTCAAGTTTTGAAAACACCTTGGCACCAGTTAGAAGATTCAAAGTATACTCAGTTTTAGGAAGTGGATGTAGCTCACGTCTGACATTTTTGTTAAGCTCACTTAAATCCACGCAAATTCTGACATTGCCATCACTTTTAGGCACGATCACAACTGGAGAACACCACTCAGTCGGTTCTGTAACTGGAACAATGACTTCTTGTTCTACCATTCTCTTCAATTCAGCTTCAGTTTTCTTCAAAAGAGGAATTGGTACACGTCTAGGATTAGTAATTGCTAGAGGGGTTGAACCTGGCTTCAGCTTGATAACATGACATTCTTTCATTAACCCAAGACCTTCAAAAAGTTCTGGAAACGCATCTTTTGGATTCATAGCAGAAATCTGGGAAATTGAGTTTAAATTCGGCCCTAGGCCAAGAGTTAACAATGCAGGTTTTCCCAGCAGACAAGTTTGAAGATTATCTATCACATAGATTTCTTCTGAACAGGATTTTTCTTTGAATTTAACACTTGCACAGAATTTTCCTATTGTTTTCAGTGCTCTTTTGTCTGGACCACATAATATTTTACCTGGCGGGCTCAAATTGGTATTTTGAAACATACCTTTAAATACCTCTGACGGCAAAACTGTATGGTCGGCTCCGCTATCGATTTTAAACTGAATGTCCTTATTGTTCACTTGAATGATGACAGTCCAGTCAATAGATGATTCATTCTTATTTCCAGGTTGGATAACTCCTAAAAAACCGACTTCTGAACACATTTTCTTGGGTTTTGTGAGACAAACATTGGCATAATGTCCTAATTTTTCACATTTTCTGCATTTGGCATCCCTAGCAGGGCACAACCTTTTTTCATGCTTTTGTCTTCCACACCACTTGCATTTTTCAAAAAATCGTGAGTTATTTTCATTAAATTTCTTATTTACATTTGGTTCTGCATTTTGTTTATTTTTCCCGAACTTTTGTTTTTGAAATCGCTGATTTTTATTTTGCGAAACAGCATTAACTGACGCAGTTTCGTTACCGCTGAGCTTCTCTTGTTGTTCTTTAACAACTTCACTAAGCCTAACTCTTTCGGTTACTTTTGTAAGTGTAAGATCAGCATCTAATTGCAACTTAGCACTCAAATTTTTATCACGTATTCCCACTACAATACGGTCACGAATAAGTTCATCATGCAATGCACCATATTCACAGTGTTCTGCTAATGCATATAAAGCCGTTATGAAAGTATTGACTGATTCCCCTTCAAGCTGTATTCTTTTGTTGAATTGTGCTCTTTCAAAAATAGTATTTTTCTTAACAATAAAATGATCATTGAACCTTTCCAAAACAATCTCAAAGTCAGCTTGTTCTTCATCGGACAAACCGAAAGAACTAAATATATCTTCTGCCTGCTCTCCCATAATGTAAATTAAAGAATTTACCTGCTTATTTCCGGATTTGTTTGATAAACCTGAAGCAATCCTGTACCTTTCGAATCTGATTTTCCATTTGGACCAATTTCCTGGTGTTGAGAACGTAAAATGTTCCGGTGCTGCAATCTGAATGGACGCCATTGTAACACTTCGGTATTCGAAATTTGTCGACGATTTTTTTCACAACCGAAAATGTTCGCGATCTTTAAGTAGCTAAATATTTTACGCTGCCACCATGTGTGATGCTTGTTGATGTTTAGGAGGCGAGGAAGTATTACAGTACATGGCGTTTAACATTTATTCGACAGTCTTACAAACACACGAATTACAACATCATAACATCTTAAGCACACACGGTTACAGTTACAGTTAAAGTCCCGTTGGTTAGTTCACAGTCACCAAAGGCTTTTCTTATAGCACAACAGTGACCAATTTGTTTGAACGGCAGTGGTTTTTACAATGAATGCCGACTCTATTAGTATATTTTAAGAATGGAAATAATTATTTCCCTCTACCATTGATGTAATTTCCGACGTGGATATAATTTTGCAGCTATTGATATTTACTAATTCGTTTTCTTTTAAAAATTATTTATTTTTTCTCGACTTCAATTAAAAAAAAAAAATGTTTTTGCTAAGAGTTGGCAGATAGTGAAACTTCTTGTATCGATTTTTTTTTCAATAAGAACTGATATCATAATCCATGACAATTTAATTTCTACCCCAAAGATTATTTCCTTCATTTTTCGCCTACTTTCCCGTTAAAAATAAAAGAAAGACGAAAAAAGTATTAAAAGTAGCTTAATGCATCTAAAAAATATCGCCAAGTCCAAAAAATATCGCCAAGTTAAAAAAAATATCGCCAAGTCCAAAAAATATCGCCAAGTCCAAAAAATATCGCCAAGTTAAAAAAATAAAAAGGTAAAATGAATATCGAAAAATTAAAAATTTGAAAGTAGGGTATTGAGATGGGGAATTTGTGTGTCGGTCGGTCGGTCTGTCTGTCCCCCCCTAATAACTTTTGAATGAACATTCCGATTTGGACAAACTTTTTTTTGTTGGAAAGATCTCGGCGAGTACAGCTCATTCCCATATTTGATTTTTCGATTTGAACAATTTTTGGTTCAACTTTGAACCGTTCAAACAACTTGTCCCGCGATGCTAACTTTTGAGTGAACAGTCCGATTTGAACAAACTTTTTTTTGTTTGAAAGATCTTTTCAAGGATACTGCATTCCCGTATCTACATTTTCGATTTGAACAATTTTTCGTTCAACATTGAACCGTTCAAACAAGCTGTCACCCCTAATAACTTTTGAATGAACAGTCCGATTTAAACAAACTTTTTTTTGTTTGAAGCATCTCGGCAAGGATACTTTATTACCGTATTTAAATTTTCAATTTGAACACTTTTGGTTCAACATTGAACCGTTTAAGCAACCTTTCTCCACCTAATAACTTTTGAGTGAACCGTCCGAATGGAATAATTTTTTTTTTGTTCGAAAGATCTCAGCGAGTGGAGCTCATTCCCATATTTGATTTTTCGATTTGGACAATTTTTGGTTCAACTTTGAACCGTTCAAACAACCGGTCCCGCGATGCTAACTTTTGAGTGAACAATCCGATTTGAACAAACTTTTTTTTGTTCGAAAGATCTTTTCAAGGATACTTCATTCCCGTATCTACATTTTCGATTTGAACAATTTTTCGTTCAACATTGAACCGCTCAATCAAGCTGTCACCCCTAAAATCTTTTGAGTGAACAGTCCGATTTAAATAAACTTTTTTTTTGTTCGAAGGATCTCAGCAAGGATACTTCATTACCGTATTTAAATTTTCAATTTGAACACTTTTTCGTTCTACATTGAACCGTTCAAGCAACCTTTCCCCACCTAATAACTTTTGAGTGAACCGTCCGAATGGAATAAACTTTTTTTTTGTTTGAAAGATCTCGGAGAGGCTTTCCCATACATTCCCATATTTCGCTTTTTGATTTGAACCATTTTTCGTTCAATATTGAACCGTTCAGAAAAAAAAATAAACATTAGCGTCTACGGGGAATTTAAGTTGAATGTTGATCCTAAACTTAGAGTCGGATTTCATTCAAACTAACTTTGTAAGAAAATGGTTTTGATAAATAATGTTTGTAACGTACTTTTCTGAGTAATCTTCTGTGAGGATTCTGATTCCGACTCCAACTCCGCAAACATGGCGGAAATGCAGGCTCAGAAAAAAAAAATTACTGACTGTGCAGACGATTTTTTGTTTATTTATTCATTTGTTTTATTTTATTTCTTATTATTATTATTATTTTTTTTTTTTTTTTGGCAGACGATGTTTTTTTTTGTAACAAAAATTTTTCATTCACGAGAACATTTTATTCTTTATTTATATTTAACAACTGGCAACAGATTAAAAGTGAAATTCGAGACATTTTATTAACGGACGAGTTTTTTTTTTTTTTCTTTCTTTGATAAAATGCGTTTTGATGCTCTTTGTACTTTTATTTATTTATTTATTTATTTATTTTATTATTATTATTATTATTATTATTTATTTTTTTGAAAACGATGGAGGATTTTTTCTACGGAGGAACTGTAACAGTTACACTCTTTAAAAGGTGCGAAAAAACTTTATTTATTCGTTAATTACTTTTTACGTGTCTATTTCATCTGATGAAAGGGGTATATTTTGCTTTTCGAAATCAACTCTAAGTGCTAAAAAGGTACGTTTGACATAATTTTAAGTCTCAGATAATCAAGAGAATAATGATCAGATGCGAGAATGCCGATGTCGATGTACGGGAAAGTAGGCTCGTTTAGTTCTTGACAGAACTTCTTGTTTGTACATGAGCTCATATTAGCTGCTTTTCGTACTTATTTAATTATCCCGAATTATTCATTTAGAAACACGTGCAATATATTTTAACGTATATGATTAATACATACAACTTAGTTCAGTAAAAAAACTCCAATAACTAAAATTCTAAAATGTATTGTTATCAATCGTAAAAAGATAAAACTTTAACTTCTTTGTAAAGTGTTCGCTCCTCTGGATAAAGCTTTCTGCTTTCCACATTATAGTCTCGGCCGACTTTAAGACCCCTTACCTCGAAAACGAAGGGACGAGGGCACTTGATCTTTGGGTCAAAGACATGTCTCAGTATGCTCTTTCGAATGGTACCATTTTTAACTTTTTTCATTATTACTTAAGTCGAGTACTTTCCTGGTTAGTATTGTTTGAAAGCTAACAGATTGGAGAACATTTTAAGAAAATAATAAAAAAAGATATTTTGGACGAATTTTGAGATTTCAAGTGTGTAGATAAACCTTAAAAATCTCTACCTTGTTAGGGCTTTCGACCCCCTGGGGAAGCGAGAAAACTATGATTCCCCATTATCGAAAGGTGCAATCGCCATGTCTATTGTGGGAGGGCCGAGAAATCATGATGACACCCTACAACACTTTGTAAATAAGGTATTCATAGTTGTTCGCTTTGCAAGTCTTCAAGCAACTAGTTTGGGATACAATCCTCGAGATTTAATGGAGAACGGCTCTACCTTCGGTTTCCAGAGATCAAAAGCATGAATTTATGACAGAACGACAATTTTTAATAGCCGCATGTCTCATCAAATCACAGGTTCCAAGTTACCTTCTTATCTTATCTTTTATCATTAAAACTTGAGTCGAATTAAACTGATGTTCAGAAAAGCTTCAAGGAACCAAAGGAAGCTCTCATTTTTTGTGAAAAAACTAAGATGCCAACAAAACAATCTAAAACCTACGTTACAAACCTAGAAAAACTACGGTGAGAGGAGAAAGCTGCGAAGAATGCTGAGAGATCCACAAAAATGTCATACAAAACCAAAGAGTTAAGGATTTTCCTTTGATAACCAGTTTGATGATTCTCATCGGGATTCGTAGAACGGAGAGTAGCAGTTACAGAAGAGACATTAATTCTTGATCGTCAAATTTAATTTTCAGTAGAAACGTCATACCCTTTTGTAGACAGCAATTTTCTTCAACAAAGATTTAATCTTATCAAAAATCGATTTAAGAATTTAGATTTAGAAGGAGCTGTTGTGTATTGGGATAAGAAATCTCATCCAGTTTTTTTTTACTTAATAAAGACAATAGAGGCTAGCAATTTTGATAATTAGTGGTGTTGAAGAGCAAATGATTGGTGTTCCCATCCTTAAAAACAGCACTGGCGTGTACAAATAAGCGCTGTATATTCAGTAGTTGAGCATTGGGGCTCAGTTGAAAAAATTTAGGGAATGTATTTTGATATCACTGCTGAAAATAATGGTAGCTTTAAGGAAACCTGCGTCGTTACAGAAATATCTTCCGTATTCAGCATGTTGCCACCGCATCTTAGAAGTTGTTTTAAAAGCAGTTTTTAAGCAATTTAGGCGAAAACTGAAACTTTTTTGTTGGGAAATTAAGAAGCGGCAGCCTAGGGACGATTACAATATTTCGCACACCTAGAAGATGTCACAACTCAAAAACAGAAAATTTTAAGACATGGAAAAGAAATTGATATATTAAAGCAATTAGTAAGTGCAGTCTATCATACATTAGGTTAGATCATTTCGGCTCATTTGCTTTCATAATGCTTTTAAAATAAACGTTTCTTTTTGACTTTTAAATCATGGTTCTGGGTACATCTCTGAACATTCGGAGTTTCGACTTTTGAGTTGTGACAGTATTCTTCTAGGCGTGCGATTTATCCCTATAAATCGTGTAAAAACCAATTTTATACTAAAGCTAAAAGTTTAATGGTGTTCAATGACACAGCTGAAAGATAGGTAAAATTAATTCCAGGCTTCGGTTCCTCTTTGACGAAAGACAAAGAGCCACTGTAGCTTTTATTACAAGTTAATGCTGTATGCTAAATGCAGGCACAGTTTTCCACATTTATTAAAAGGTATCCCATCCAAGAAATCATCAACTTAATTTGTATGTAAAGAGTAGTAAAATAATGTTATATAATTTAACAGTATAAGTATAAAGGTGCATCAAAGCTTTTATTGTCATTTTCACTCTTTGCTTTCAATCTTAATCACTTAAATCCTCTATTTTAACACAGGAATTTGTTTCGTTTTCGTTTATTTCTAAAGTACCACGAAAATACCACTTTTTTAATTGATAAAGTAAATCCAAAGATAAGCAATTAAATGTAATTGAATATTGTAATGTTTTTTGGTTTTTGCAAGAAAATTCCTTATTTTTGCTATACTCTACGATTTAACCTGAAAAATACCAAATAAATACTCTGGACATGTTAACAAAAATGAATGAGATAGCACTTAACGAAAATAAAGTTTCCTTCAAAATGAGACCAAAATAAAGCTTCTAAGATGCAGTAGTTTTGATTTTACAGAGGAAAAATTACGATTTTTGGCTAAAAATCGCTGTTTTTCGTAACTTTACCCTCTTTGAGGTAAGTGTTAGTATTATCTGACAAAGCAAAAACTTTGCAAATCTTATTTTCTAGTTTATTGGCACATTTTAGGGGGGTGCCTCAAAAGATTAGTTGAAAAAAAAAATTTCCCCATGTTACTTACAATTTCGATGATTTACGCTGCAACCTGACTTGTGAAAATTCTGAAAAATATTCAGTAATTTTTTCGAAACTTTAAATAAGATTAGACTTAAAGAAAATAAAATTTCCTACAAAATGAGACCAAAATAAAGCTTCTAGGATCAATAGTTTTGGTTTTACAGAGTAAAAACTACGATTTTTGGCTAAAAATCGCTGTTTTTCTTAACTTTCACCCTCTTTGCGGCACGTTTTAATACTATCCGATTAAGCTAAAACTTTGCAAATCCCATTTTCTACACTATTGGCACATTTTAGGGGGGTGTCGCAAAAGAAATTCGAAAATTGATTTTTTGTGACCACCCTAGTGATCCAGTCACTGCTTCGAGGCCTACGAGGTTGTGACATCCGGATGTCGGGGTCGTGTATGGGTGGACAAAGTTTTTTTTTGGGGGGGGGGGGATTGAGCTATTATAGTATATTTTAACATTATTATTGATTTACAGACCCATTCACAAACTTCAGGACCCTAAAAAATATAGTTACGGTTAGTTTTCGAAAAACAATCACAAAGTGAATTGTTCTTTTTTGCCGATTTTAAAGAAAATGAAGGATGCTTTACTTTCGTAGTTTTATGTCTTGTCTAGAGATGTAAAATTTCCGGAAATTTTGAAGTGATGGAAAAAAAAACTTTTTTCCTGTTTTTTTCCGGAAAAATTGGAAAAAAATGAAAAATTGACTTTTTTACCATTAAAAAGAGCGTTTTTTAATAGTTTTGTTTTTCTTGGACCATTTAAAAGGTTAATCATTAAAAATATATGCAATCAACACATATTATTTTTCCTGATGGCAGAAATACGCATAATTAGGTAGGTTTTAATAGGAAAAAAATAGCTTTTCTGTTTTATGACTCAAAGTTTTCTTGGTCAAACCCCACGAGTGAATCATATCGTCATTTCACTGTTAATATTGGATAAAGTGTGTCTAACCCTTACAATTAATTTTTCTATTTCAGACTGCCTTTAAAAGTTAAAATAATAAGTAGATACTTTCAAACATCAATAATAGTATTTGAAAGAAAAATCAGAATGATTTTTCTCCCTTGCAATATAACCTCACTATCTAAAAATGAAAACTATTGAGTTCTGGTTTTTCCCTACCCAATCTAAATCCAAATAAAAATTAAATGACTTTTTTTTTAACCTTTCTAATAGAAAACTATAAACTGCGTAATGGTTTCTAAACCTGAACAAAATTTAACCTGGAGTTTCAACTTACTGCACTGCCTTGCTAAGCACAATAGTCGTACCCCAACTTTTCAACAAAACCAGAGTTATTAACCATAGGTTGCTCTCTGTTTCGTATGTGCTATTAATAAAATGTTTTGTAGTCATTTGTGATTGGAAACTTTTTTTTTTAATCTGCTGAATAAAAAGTCATCACAACAAAATATATCGAGGCGCAGCTCTTTAAAATGCAATATTTCAGTTTGAGCTCAATTGCAGATTCTCTTATGTGCTTAGCAAACACGGCAATATAGATTTAGTTCGCATAGTCGGCGGAAACCTCGTTCTGTGGCTAAAGTTATGCTTATTCATTTCATGAAGAAGTAAAATTAGTTCTTCACTAAAAGGACGTTGGTTTTAATAAAGAAGTTTCTGTGTAGAGTTGTTGCGTTGAGAGAGTTTTAATAGTTGATAGCGTAGAATTCTGCTTGGAATTTGCAATAAAGGTAAGTGTACTTACTTTAATATAGTTTTTTTTTTATTATTCAGTTATTTATTTTATATTTTGTGCTACTCTAAATACACAGAACTAGGGATTGCAATACCGGAGCAAAAACACAATACCGGTTTTCGGTATTTTTAAAACGCCAATACCGGAATACCGGTATTAATACCGGTATTTGAAATTTTTCAAAAAAGAAAGAAAACATACTTGTTTTGTTGTAGTGTTCAATAATTTACACAAAAATATAAAGCAGCGAGACAGAACTAGTCTCGGACTCCTTTCGTTTCAGCAAGTTAATATTATGTTGCGTTTTCAGATACGTATGTAGTCCACTTGTGCTGCCTCCAAAAACTTTGATGATCCTTGAACATGTTTTGCATTTTGCTAGCATATTTTTTTCATCATATAAATAGTAAAATCAAGCCGAAGAAATGTTAGATAATTTTTTATGCTCTTTGAATTCTTCATTATCCATTATGAACAAGTAAAACTTGAAAACTGTGCGTCACAAATATTTTGAGCAAAGTATAGTGAGACAATAAGACAATAAAACTCACCAATTAAAAAAAAACTAAATGTTCAAAAGTTTAAAGCACTAACTCACAATATCATAACTACCATAACGTAACGAATGCTAAGACAGTGCAGCTATTCGATAACCTATGCTGAAAAATTTGCAACGATTTCATTTTGATTTCGATTCTCATGATATTTGCTACTCTAAAAGAACAATCAACTTGACAATAAATTTAAAATAAGCTGACTGAAGCAATAACTAAAAGTGCTAAGACAAGAGGAAAATATCGCCAAGTATAGAGATAAATAGCGAGACAGTACACCAGCTTATATTGGCGACAACAAAAAAGCTTTTCCTTGAGAATGATTCTCTATGAATCAGTAGTTTTTGTTTTTTAGTGATATTTTGGCATCAAACAATTTATTTTTGTAGCGTCCCTTAGATGAAAAAAATACTCATGTAAAGTAACAGTAAATATATAATAAATGAAATAAAAAGCTAATCGGTTAAAAATTGTTCATTTTTTTTTTTCGCTAATACCGAAAATACCGGTATTTCGCCTCAGTAAATACCGGTATTTCGAGATTGGAAAATAGCACGAAATACCGGTATTCGGTATACCGGTATACCGGTTTTGCAATCACTACACAGAACGTTAATAATTATTATCTTAGTACGATTTGAACTCTGAATTGTTAGACACATAAAAATCTTTGAAAGATATGTAAACTATTTAAATTAAGTTATTAAATGTTTTTTAAATATGCTGTCAAATATTAGTAATATTGCATATTAATATAAAATTTTGGAAAATTTCTAAATACCAAAAGGAAATTAACAATTTTTAATAGAAAATTGATAAATCTATGATATAAAATTAAATATGTATGTGACAGTTTATTTTATGCATACACAAAATAGAGGAAGTACATAAAGAAAATCAGTTAAAAAATGAGGTAATGCATTTTGTATGAAAGAATTCATATTAATAAATGAAAATTTTTGTGCATAAGCACTTATCAATAATGAAATAATTTTACCTTTCAGTGGCGATATGTAATTTTTCATAAGAAATAATTTATGTACCTTTAATATCAAAAATACACTAATAGTAGGCCAATTATAAAATCTGTTGTGTTTACAAAAGTTGGAATTTAATCAAAATTATTTTTTTACCTAATTGAGCAGTGGTTCACTTATTACAAAATATTAAAATGTGTTTTTAACATAAATTTCTGTACTTATTTACTATTGCTTTAGCATTTTCAATTAAAAATTGTGCTGTCCTAGAGTAGAGAACGTAATGTTTATAAAATGGCCAATATTCAAGTATTTCCTTAAAAACTGGATACATTTCATTTATCTTTTTTCTGCTTTATCAGCTGAAAATTATCGGGGAGTATGACCATAAATTGAACATGTTAGCACAATTTCAGTATCCAAATTTCATAATTATCCTAAAAAACTAGTATTTTGTACACGATTTAAAAAAAATGCTCTTTGATACCTGCAATGTAATTAAATAAGGGAAAAAAACGAAAAGAATGGCTATATGCTTTTGCATCAAGATGTTTAGAGGATTTAAATGAAAAACAAAAATGCAGGATTCAATAAATTAACGCTTCTAACAATTATACAAACAAAAGATTTTCTAGTCATTTCTTTGTAAAAAATTAAATGGAAAAATTCAATTTTTCCGGAATGGAAATAAACCTCCTCGGAAAAAAACGGAAAAAAAACGGTTTTTTTCCAAAAATTTCCGTTTTTTTTCCGACCATTTTCATCTCTAGTCTTGTCTATAAATATTAAGGAAACAATGCAACAAAAAGCACCTCCAGGAAGAATTATTCATGTTGCATTAACATTACCATGCAAAATTAATGTATTTTAAAATCACACAGTTTGTTGGGGGGTCAAAAGAAATGTGTGTGCGGGGGGGGGGGGGTAGAAAACAATACCTCTGAATTTTTTTTGGTGGGGGCGGGAATTTGGTTATTTTGTTGTATTTTAATATTCTTTTCAAATGATCTCTAAAAAATGCGAAATATGGCCACAAAAATCAACCAATCTGGTTAACATACATTCCCCCTCCCAATTCAAAATTCTATTCTCATGAAATAACATGAAAAAAGTTGGCATTTTCAGCTTTTATTTTGGTGAAATAAATCAATCTACTAAGTAAAAAATAATTTTTTACCTAAACATTACTTTTTAACCGTGAAAAGTCTGGGGTCAAGACTCCTTTTACTTTTTTTGGAAGTGAGGGGACCGTCGCCCCCCTTGCCCCCCAGTACGATCCGCCTATGGTTGGTTGCGATTTTTTTTTCTGGAAATTGGGATTAAACTTATCCAGTGAAAAAAGGCGATAAAACCCATAGCAGGATCGAATCAATGACCTTTGAAGTTTCTAGTGTGGCGCTTTGTCCAACCGATTTTTCAATCATTGAAGAGTAGTAAAATAAAAAACAGAAGAAAAAAAACTTTTTTGACACAAGAAAGGAGAAAAAAAATGTATACCAGTGGCGACGACTTGGTTGACGGGAAAGAAGCTGGAACTTAATTTAGGGTATTTTGGGATGAATTAAGATGAGGGAGTTGTTTCGAAGGCTCTTCCCCGTAGATGTGTTGGAATTTTAGTTTGAAAAACGCAGGTTTTAGCAGTTTTGTCTATGTTCGGGGAACGGGGAAAAGGTTGGGAAAAAAACTCTACCAAGCTGAAATCCTAAAAAAATGTTGCTCTTTCTTTGTTCTGTGTACGCTATTAGTGGAAAGGATTATGTTTTTTGAGTTAAAATGTATAAATAAATCACACTCTACTTCCGGGTGTGTACATCTTGCACCAATGCTTGAAAATAGATTAAATTCAAATGCTAAAATGTTATTTGACTCCGCGGAGTAACCTTTGTTTTGTACGCACTTATTAGGTGATTCTTTAACATAAACATGAAAACTTGCACCTTCCTATTTTGTGTGCGGGTGTGTATGTTTGGTTTGTGCCTCAAAATAAGATTTCCGAAAAAAATTCAGACCTACCAAAGGATTGAAAGGGTTGGTATCGAGTTTTAAAGTTTTGAAAATTCAAAATAATTTGAATAAGTTTTGCTTCGAACTGATGAATACATGACAAAAGTCAAGAGTAACAATTGAAAAAAAAGTAACATTTTCTTTTTTATCAGGTCAACTCATAGGCTCAATATTTATAAGTTAGCTCCTATGTCTATGATCATAATTTCATAACCCAGACTGGGACATTGAAATTTTTAGGGAGGGTTATTTTTAAGGGTTTTTTTCGTTTTCTTTGGGGCGGTGGTTTCGCTTTTCGGGGACTCTATAGCTTTGGGGGGAGGTCCAAGGCCGTATCCAGAAAAAAATTTCGGGAGGGGTCCAGTTTCACATTGCCCAAACACATATACATTTTGTGTGTGTTATGAGTCTAATTTTCTAGCTGACCCGCTCCCCCCCCCCCTACGATGTTTGATGTATGTGTGTGTGATGTTTTTCATTTTTTTATACTTATTATTTTCTTGAACTGACCTTTATTGGGGGTAGGAGTATCAAGAGAGATATGCATTGAGAACTTTTTTAAGTGTGGTAGAATATTCGTAATTTTAGGGGGTCCGGGGCTTTCTCCCCCGGGCAAATTTTTGAAAAAAAGTTTTAAAAGTATGCATTTTGAGGCCTTATATGGGGCAATTGGGACTTCAAAAACATGTTGGAAAAGTAGGCAAACAACAATCTCATAAATTTTCTGCATTCTTTTGCAAATTAAGATTAATCAAAGCATAAAAAAATGTTTATTTTAACACATGATTAATATTAAGTGACAGAGAGGAAGGACAAGGGAGGAGAAAAGATTAACACATTATCACTTGCTTACATCGGTTTTCACTTTTGTTACATAGTAGTTTTTGATCAGTTCTCCAACTCACCGACAGACACAGCACTTAGTAACATAAAAATAACCAATTGCATAAAACACATAAAATTCTTTAAAAGAAATAGTGTGAATATTTAAAATTTAATTAATGAGAGAGTAATATTCTGGCCATTTAGTGAATTCATAGTTTAATTATTTGATAAGAAATAGGATTGAAGCACTTTTAAAGGAGTTTCAAAAAGGTATTTAATGATTTTCAAAGACTCTAGAACAGTTAAAATTCTTTAAAGCATTTCATTTGCACTTTCCAGTCTCTGACGTTTTAATAGTTGATTGGACTGTCTTACGAAATTGTTAAAACTTTGAAAGACACATCTTTTAAAGATTAAAAATAGATATTGAAAAATAGATATTAAAAAATACTTATAACGACAATTTCTTTTTCAATCACTAGTACTGCAGAAAACGAAAAAGAATAGAGGAAGGGTAATATTTTTTCTCGTGCTTAACATATTGATAAAGGAATCAATTACAAAATAACTTCTAAAATACTGAATTAGGTATTTAATGAATAGTTAGAAATGAAACATGTGTCACAAAAAATTATTTTTGAAAATATGCTACAAAAAATGCTGGAACATGATTTTTGCGTTACGCAGAATATTTTTTTAATCAAGGAGCTGAGTTTCGCGCGACTTGAAGCCCAACTTCCCCCCCCCCCCCCACCTACCCATTTGTGTTAGAAACTTTAAAATTCAAGGTTTACAGCTACATTTAACAAAGTTTTCAAGGTTTTTAAGCATTTGTAAATGGAATTTTTGTAAAGTAACTTTTGTCCAAGATTGGCGATCATCCAACAAAGCAGAGGGTCTGTGAACGTATCCGTTTTTGTGTGGTCTTGTTGATTGAAGACATGTTTAGCTATTAAAATCCCTCGAGGGTTACAAATGCTTATAAATGGGAACCAACAAAGTACCCTCTTAAATTGAATCAGGGCGGTAAGAAGTAATCTCAGCCTAGTCGGAAACTAGGGGCCCGGCGATTAGGGGGTAAAAATCAAAGTGATGTAAGTTTTATGGGGGGGGGGGGCGCCGATCAAACTGACAAGTAGCTTGCCTGAGCCTGAGCTGATTTGGGAAAGAGTGCTGGAAGTGCTAATGAGAGTCTTGTTTTCAAGATTGTTTTGCAGCTAATGAGAATTTGAATTGTCATTTTTTTTTTGTACTTCTTCAAATTTTCACTCGTTTAATAGTTAAAAGGAAAAAAAAAACTTTTTTTTTTGCCATTTGAAATTTAAAAAAAAGAAAATTTTTTTTTTCTGTTTTACATTATAAAACACTTCGGGTTTCGGGGGGGGGGCGGGCCCGTCGGGTCCCCCCTCTGGATACGGCCTTGGGGAGGTCCTATCTCTGATTAGGTGTTGCAAATAATAAAGCAAAGCACGGATTAGCAGTGATAGAAGAGAGCAATGAACTTCATAGAACAGAACGAAAACAAAAGCAATAGCTGCTTGGCAAGCAATTTAGAAGTAAATATCAGTATTTGCATTTTATTATCATGAAAGGTTATATTCTCTAACAATTCTGTTAATTTAATATGTTTTCTGGCTTTATACATATTATTCATTTTAAATTGCGTGAAATGTATTTTGAATAAAATTTTAACTAAAACTATAGATATAATCTCCTTTTTTTCAGAAATTCATAAGTTTCCAACTGTGGTATTGTTTCTTAAAATGTGTCTTAAAAATTTAAAACGATTACAGTAATTCATTTCATAGCCTTTTTCAAAACTGCCATGTGCCCCATTGAAAATTTACAATTTTTTTTTACATTTTCGTATATAAGGACTAGCCTAGTATACATATTACAACAAAACTCCAGCTTTTGTCTTCAGTACAACTATTCTCTTTGAACATTTCAGTTATATTGGCGCAACCCCCAAACATAAATAGATAAATAAATCTCTTCTTTAAAGTAATACGTATAGGAATACGTATACCTCTGGAAAGTTGAGCTATGACCTTGACAATGTTTCCCTCTTTTCGCGTACTAGGAAAGGATAATTGCCGCGGATTTGAGATGGAGAAGTAAAGCCACCACGAAAGAAACCCAACTCAATCCAATGCAAATTCCAATTCCCCATAACCCGAAAAAGAGGAAACACTGTCTATGTCGGTGGTCAACTTACCAAAGGAGCACTATAGTCTGTTTACTAAGCAGTTTGTTTGATTTAATTTCTTCACTTAAATAGATTTAAATAGTCATTCAAGTTAGCCCCTTTTCGCCTTTGAACTGCCCGAAGACTGATCATTTATTATAGACTAGCTGACCCGGCGAACTCTGTTCCGCCTTAAAGGCAATAAATAAGAAATTTTTTGAATTTATTAAGTTTTTTATTATTGGAAAAAAAAAAAAAATAAGTACCTACATTATTCATTATTGTTTCTGTATTTTAGTACATAGGTTGCTCTTCACTAAAGTACCTTGTGATGCACAACATTTTTTGTTTTATTATCAGGCGCAAAAAGAAACAACGCAGATGGTCTTCCGACCCGTAAACATGCCACATATAATTGACCATGGGAAAAACAGTGATGTTCTAGATTCAAACCACAAACTTTTAAGGATTGGCCTTGTGATTTGTTAAAGGTCATGACAAATGCAAGACGGATCGGAAATTAAAGTCTTTTAAATTCAAACGGCATATCGGTTGGGATCATCGGGATCCTAGGAATGAGCAATCGTTTCTGACAGCTTATCACATATAAATTTCAAGGGAAGTAACGCGTTTGTTTATAATTTATTTCACGAAAAAGTCAAATAACACTCAACGCACCGCTAACTTACAACCTGTTTACTGCGTTCCGGAACCTGCCAGAACGTGTGCTTTATGTCGCTCAGCCATGGAGGTGTCAAAAAAGGCTTAGTAAAAAGGCTTAGTCAATAAGAGTTTTTCTATTTATGTAACTGACACACATAAATTATAGCCTATGTCCGTCTCCTGGCTCTAAGCTACCTACCCACCAATTTTTAGCCATATCGGTACAGCCGTTCTTGAGTTATAAATAGTGTAACTAACACGACTTTCTTTTATATATATAGAAATACAGTAAAAACCTCGATTCTACGGAACTCTGTTCCAGTTAACCTCATTTAACCGAAGTCATTTTGCTGATATTTCGTTTTATGTAATTGTTTATTGTTCGGTAAGTAAACTACATCATTATCCGTGTACCCACCAGCCGGGCGCGGATCCAGAGGGGGTGGGGGTTCAGGGGTGGTCATGACTCCACCCCCTTAACCAACCAAACATAGCGAAAAATTGCATTTTTGGGACTTATGTTACAAAAAAAAAGAAAAAAATTACCCAAACCCCGGATTTTTGCACAAAAATTGCACTTTGAACTCCCCTTTCTGAAAATTACCCTCTCCTTAACCAGAAGCTATATCCGAACTTGCTACCAGCACATTTTTGGATCACTAATTCGTTCTACATTTAAAAATGAAATTAAATTAGAAAGCGATTGAATATGAAAGCAAAATATTGTTTTGTTAAGTTGTTATTTTGAATTGCGTATTCAAGTTTAAAGTGAAAGAATAAAACGTGCAGTTGACTATATTATTAATAATGCAATTAAGACTTAAGTTTACTATGTTATGTCTTATTAAATTTAAATTACATTTTCTGACTTGTGTGACTCATGCAAAACAAATTTGATTATATAATTGCAGTACTGTCCTTTCGTGAAAGCCGAGCCTAGCACTCGCGAACCATTCCACTTAAAAAAGGGGTGATGGGTTGTGAGTGGGAACTTTCCGAAGTTTTTAATTCAAAACTTGAATTTTTTTGCTATCCTTTTGGCATATTCAACTAAACTATGTATTTAAAATTAGCATCGTTCTCTACGTTGTTTGGTACAGTTCAAAATGCTTTTTATCATAGGCGGCTGGTGTACCAAAAAGTGGGGGGGTCAAGAAACATTGGAGAGCTATATGTAGGGGGGGAGGGGGTAGAAGGCAGCATGTCTGATTTTTTTTTTGTAAAATTTGGCCACATTATTGTATTAAAACATTACTGATTTTATGAGCTCTAAAAAATGCGGAATATTGCCTCAAAAAATCAACCAAACTAGGTATAACATATAGACATTCTCATTAGGGGTCAAAGTATCAAAGTTCCATTCGTTTGAAAAAACATGGAAAAAATAGAATTTTTCACCCCTATTTTGGTAAGATCAGAGAAGACATGACGTATGCGTAAATACGCGGAAGGTTTTACCTAAGAAAATCTGACAGTAGTATAGTTGACATAATGTAAATATTAACATGTTTAAAAATAAAGTAAAGGTTTCTGCTGTCCTCTGAGAGAATTTTCGATTTATCGTAATAGATTCAATCCCAATGACTTCGGTTAATTTAAGGCTCAACTGCATTTTATACTTTTTGACTTTAAATGCTCTTTGTGCTTGTCCAATTCCTCACTTACGAACCAAGTTACTTTGACTTTGCTTCAGTTCTAATCAGTACAATAAACTACAACTGATTTGAAAGAGAGTATTTAAACAGGATGTGAGTATATATATATATATATTATTTAAAACAAGTAAAAGTCGGAATTTCAACTGAGTTTTTCCTCGTGTATTCAAAATGTTTCCGGAGGGAAAGGTATATTTTATGAAGAGCTTTCATATGAAACAAAATTGTCTCTTTCGAAATACATGGATTTCTATTGTGAAATATGGTACCCCATTGTAAGAAAACTTTTTTGTCAAACATCGCTTTCTCCCGTTGCTTTGTCGAACATTAGGAAAGTTGAGAGAAAATTAGGTACTTAGTGGGATGTTATCTATTTAATCGTGAAGCGCTAGGCGAATATTTCTTACTCATAAACTGAAGGAATGGAATCTCTACAAATATTTTCATTACTGATAATTTTCCATGCTTGCGTCACCGCTTTTAATCCTGAAGGTATGTAATCATTTTTTTTTTTTTCATTTTGTCTCTTGTGCGAAGACAGTGGTGGTGAAACTTTAATGAAAGGTATGGCAATTGCCATGCTAAAGGTAACTAATATCTTTACTGTAATTAGTTTTCAAATTTACCGTAATTATTACAATATTATCGTGCCATTCTCAATCCAAGAAGTTTCGGTGCTTCTGTAATGCCATCTGTGCATGCTACACCACAGCCTTTTGACAAGTAAAAAATCAATTGCAAATTTAAATATTTTTATGATGCTAATTTTTTTGCTTCGAGTAGTAGCATTAAAACTAATTTCTTCATACGAAAAGATATTCACCCATGTGAACGAATAGGTTGGAATTCTTTAAAAAAGGGCTTTTTTTTAAACTTTTATTTCAAAATGGTACAATTGCCTGCGAATGTAATCTTCATTTTATTTCATACTAGCTACTTGGCCCGGCTCTGCACCGCTATCTATCTTGAGGAAAAATGTCATGTCAAGTGACGCGTGTGTCTAAAAGACCAGATTAAATTAAAGTCAATCGTTTGTAGGAAGCAGTACGAAAAATTAATCAATCGCCGAAATTTTTTTTAAATCCGTTCGTTACAGGAAAAGCCTAAAGCAAAAGCAAGAATTTTATTTGTTTATGTTCAAGAAAAAAATGGCAACACTCTTTTTTCATTAATAATTTATTTCACCCTATTTAATTTCTTTCACGCTCGTGCAGACGATTTTTATAAATCCAATTTAAAATGGATATTTCAAAATTTTGGGCCATATCTTTCTTCAGGGTGGAGGTATCGATTAGTGGTTCTGAAAACCTTTGGAAGGAAACTTTCCTAACAGATATTTTTTGCGTTCTTTCGAATGAGACCAAGATCGAGAAGATCCGATAAGTATTTCGCTAGATAGAGCCATTTTGAAGTCCTTTATTCGAAATTCGAACGGATCGGTACTTTTTTCCCGCTCCAAAACTTCCCTATGATCCTTTCCGGGTGTCCAAGTATCCCCATGCCTAATTTCATCCAGATCCGACGTTAACTGTGGATTTGTATAAGGTACACACACACACACACACATATACAGGGTGAGTTTGATCGAATCTGCCATACGAAAAGGGGTTATAGAAGAGCCCAAGTAGAGTATAGAACCACCCATTAGCGGTGTCAATTCTTAACCGTAACCGAGTAATATTATATTTAAGAAAAATTCGCAAAAAAACAAAATTTTCAGAAAAAGACCAATTTCTGAACTTCCTGTCGGACCTACATACAAAATAAGTACATATTTAAAAAGAGCAGACAAAATCCTTTAAAATGACATTCTTTTCATCAAGATAGTCGCATTTCACAGTGAGTTACAAGCTTTCAAACACTGGAAACACTCAAAAATGAAATTTCATCAAACTTTTCAGTCAAAAATTTCAGAAACAACCGTATGAGCTACAACCGGTCAAATGCACCAAAAACTTTCCCATTTCACTAGCGTTCAGATGATACAACAGAAAATCATATTGGGCTTCAAGTTCAGCAGATATTCTGACTTTTGTTTGAAACAGTATGAAAATCGTCCTTTGTCAGAATATGGAAATCAGCAAAGAGTCAGACTTTTATGTTCTAAATTTTCTATTTCATGCAAGTGTATTGGTTTATTTATTCAAGAAAAGGAAAATTTTATAACTAAATATTAAATTGTAACACTTTATTAAGTTAATAATCACAACAGAAGATAACAACACGTAGAAACAAAGGAAGCATTACTTTAACGTGCTTTTCACAAAGAAAAATTCAAAATTAAATGAGTTACACTAGCATCTATGAGTACATTTACATGTAAACAATCCTCAAAATTTCCCAGAGTTACTGAAATTATCATCCCCCACACCGGATAGATGCCCTTGGCCTTTTAAGAGCAAAAACTACCGTCGCTCTCAATGAAATTTCATTTCTCATTTTTGCTACTGCTCCATCAAGCCAAATGCGCAAGTCCTGCAAACTGGTTGCATCTGAGCAGTAAACTGCTTGTTTCAAGAATCCCCAAACAAAGAAGTTCACTGGCGTCAGGTCTGGTGATCTAGGTGGCCAAGGAATAGGACCCAAATGACAGGATGAATGGACTCAATGAAATGAAATTTCATAGAGAGCGACGGTAGTTCTCGCTCTTAAAAGGCCAAGGGCATTTATCCGGTGTGGGGTATGATAATTCCAGTAGCTCTGGGAAATTTTGAGGATTGCTTGTACATGTAAATGCACTCATGAATGTTAGTGTAACTCATTTAATTTTGATTGTTTTTTTTTGTGTGTGAAAAGCGCGTTAAAGTAATGCGCTGCCTTTGTTTCTACGTGTTGTTATCTTCTCTCGTGATTATTAATTTAATAAAGTGTTACAATTTAATATTTAGAAATAAAATTTTCCTTTTCTTGAATAAATAAACCAGTACACTTACATGAAATAGAAAACTTAGAACATAAAAGTCTGACTTTTTGCTGGTTTCCATATTCTGACAAAGGGCGATTTTCATACTGTTTCAAACAAAAGCCAGCTGAACTTGAAGCCCAATATGATTTTCTGTTGTATCATCTGAAAGCTACTGAAATGGGAAAGTTTTTGGTGCATTTGATCGGTTGTAGCTCATACGGTTGTTTCTGAAATTTTTGACTGAAAAGTTTGATGAAATTTCATTTTTGAGTGTTTCCAGTGTTTGAAAGCTTGTAACTCACTGTGAAGTGCGACTATCTTGATGAAAAAAGTGTCATTTTAAAGGATTTTGTCTGTTCTTTCCAAATATGTACTTATTTTGTATGTAGGTCCGACAGGAAGTTTAGAAATTGGTCTTTTTCTAAAAATTTTGTTTTTTTGCGAATTTTTCTTAAATATAATATTTTTCGGTTACGGTTAAGAATTGACACCGCTAATGGGTGGTTCTATACTCCACTTGGGCTCTTCTATCACCCCTTTTCGTATGGCAGATTCGATCAAACTCACCCTGTATATATTCTCTGTTATATTTATACGGATTTAAGTGAGTATTTTTAATACATCAAAAGAAAACGATTCGTAAAAATTTTTCAAAGCTCGTCACTTTTCTTCAATGCATGAGATATAAACCATGATTTGTAATAAACTTTTAAAATTTATTCCTCCTGACATTTAGGTAGTTAACATAACATACTATTCAAAATTAAAAGCACTAACTCTTCAGCAACAGCTGATTGCGCTACGTAAGATTAAAATTCATATTAATAGAATTTCAGTCTACAGTTTTTGAAAACAATTTTAGCTTTAATTAGACTATTTAAAGCGTATGGTAGCAAAAGTAGGTATCACCCCAAAAATTTTAGGATAAATTTACATTTCTGTCGCTATAAAAAGATATGAGTTACTTATGAGTTATTTTCTTGTTTGTTAAAGTTATTTTGAAATTCTCTGACTGTCTCAGGTTGTTGGCCGGCTTAAGTATTGCAATGAAAAAATTAAAAAAAAAGTATTTACTTTTGCAGTCACACGTTTCATTTATGATAGGGGGAGTTCCAGAAAAAATGGACAAAACACTTGAATTTCAAAAATTAATATTTCTTCATTTCCATGCATCATTTTTTTCAGAAATATATGAATTTCATGAATCTTAACATATTTTTCCCAACTTGACGCAATGACTGACAGAAAATCAAGAGCAAAATAAAATTTTCTCTTTGTGTTTTAAAGAGCAGAAACTATTTTGTTACATACAGAATATACTATTTAGGTTAACTTTTATTTTTAAAGGACTAGTTAAATTTTCTGTAAAGTAATTTAAAATTTCCTTTTTTTTTCTTCAAATTTCAACCATGAAATAGATCTGTTACTAAGGTGACACTTTGATGTCCTTCCGTGGACTTGTACTTGCCTCATCATAATGGTACGCACTTGTTCCACATAATAGTACGCACTTGCCCCATCATAATGGTACGCACTTGCCCCATCATAATGGTACGCACTTACCCCCACCTTACTTTAAAGAAAGGGAAAGTGCGTACCGTCATATAAACAAATTTTAGTTAGAGTATTTGATCGAAATACCCCATGTATGTTATTAGTAGCTATTACTCAAAAGAAAGAACTTGCATTTCTTGACTTCAGTTGCTTGGTATGACTACAAGAGAAACTGAAACAAAACCTTCTCAATCTTTACTTTAGAGTATCTTTGCAGGCATTTAAGTTGTCTCTGATTGTGTTTCGTCTATTGAATCCAGGCCTGAGTTCTATTAGGTTGGTGCGTATGAAATGTCGGATTCTTAAGTGATTGTATAAAACTGCATATATTTCTTCAAAAGCTGTTTATTCAATCAAAGTACACTCCATTCGCTTCAATACACTTCTCCCAACGAGATTTTAAAGCGTAGATGCCTGCCTTAAAAAAATTTTGGTCTTTAGAATTAATAAACTCTGATACCGAGTTTTTTAGACTGTCTTCATTTTCATAGTGTTTGCCCCTTAAAAACAGCTCTAAATGCTTGAAAAAATGAAAATCGGTCGGCGAGAGATCCGGTGAATATGGTGGATGCTGCAAAACTTCATATTCCAGTTCGTTCAGTTTCGCAATTGTTTTGTGTGTCGGCAGAATTCATATCGGCAATAAACTCAAAAGAAATAACAAAAGGGAAGACCTTCGAGAAAACCTATTTTGCTGAAATGAGTCTCTGGCAATGGACAATACGACTATGAATGAGGTTATGCCAAAGACAAAAGTATAACGAAAACAGGGAGACAAACGTCCGCATGTAAAGAGAATCCGACATTTCATACGCACCAACCTAATACCTATTGAAATTATCATTAGACAGTTATCTAACATAGTCGATGTGTTGCAGAAGCCATTTCAGGACAGTGTTCATATAATTCCCAGTGGACGCACTTACCCCGTGGACGCACTTACCAGAACTCACCCTACTTAAAAATTGCAAAGCACGTGAAAATCATTTAGATATGACATATCTGATGATATAATAAGCATATATATATATATATATATATATATATATATATATATATATATATATATATATATATATATATATTCAGTATTAGCCAAGAACATTGAAAGGTTTTCTGATTCAGTTCTAAAAGCACTTAACAAGCATGTAATAAATAGCCTCTGGATCCTTTTGAACCAATTTAATATTTCATTCAGCTATAAACTTGTTTTCCCATTTTTAATGTAGATATTATTTGCTATTTGTTGTTTATCTAGAGTTTAGACGTTAAAACATAGATTGTTTTTTGCCCCAATGAGACTAAAATTTTAACATGCAAAGAAAGTGCTTGCAATAACCGTGTGGGAGAAATTTGAGAAATTGTACCATTTTTTTTATTCTTCTCTAATATCAATTATGAGGATAGCAGTAAGCGTTTATATGTTATCTATTGTATCTCGTTAATTATCTCTATTATGCATGTATGTTTTCTCTATTGCACATATTTGTATAATAAGCACATATCTTTAATTCAAAACATTATTGGAAACACTTTGTAATGATTTTAAGCGGCAAGTATTTGTATTGCATAACTATATTTTTCGTATTTTGCTTCGGGTAGATTGATTCAAAAACTAATATTCCCTGCACCAGTGACTATCAGTCATCTTTTTTCCTATCATGGTACACTTTTAACCATTAAAAAATTTATAAGTACAATAAGATATTAATAAATAATTAGTAACTCTGAATAGGTTGATGTGTTCCTATAGTATATTTTGTTAAAGTGGATTGTCATAAGAATTACTCTAAATGAAATGCATTTTCAATCTTATACATTAGAGGCACCGAAAAGAAATGTAAAAAAAATATATTTATCAGAAATACACGACAAGTCTTTATTTTTAATTAGTGATGTACACAGTGTAGTTCTGATCAGTTGAACTATGACCCTGACAATGTTTAATTTTTGGTGAGATCAGTGAAAGAGGGAAAGCGTTATTGGATTGGATTTTAGTTGGAATACTTGTGCAAAATTGAATTGGAGTAATTCTAAGAAAATAACTCAACTAAGTGTAAATTACAATTACTCTTCCTTATTATCCCAAAAAGGAAGTAAACATTGTCAAGGGTACTCAGCTCAACATATCAGAACCCCACAGTAAAACTATTTTTTGAGATCTTAAATGTGCAACGGATCTTGAAGATGGCATTCAGGATCAGGGACGTAACTAGGCCGTTTTTGAATAGGGGCAAGACTTCGCTTCGGCGCCCCCCCCCCTTAAAATGAAACGACAAAGTCTGGACCGACATATAAGGGTATATTACAACGTATATTAGATAGAAAAATCGTGTAAAAAGAGAGTTCTTTCTTTATTCAGTTTATCTCAAGTTTTTCAGTAATTTTTATTTTGAAATTAAGAAAAAGAAGAAAAGAAATGCTTCCGATTGTTTAAAAAAAATCATAAATTAACTAAATACCAAATGAGTAACTGTTTTCCTTTTCATATTGAATATTATATTTAATACGTTTGAAAACTACTTGAAATGAAAGAAATTTTAAAAGCCTTAAATATTTTGTAAATTATCAAAAATACTTTCATGAATTTAATTTTAAAAAATTCTTAAGTAAAAAAATCTAAATTTTACATTTAAACTATCCAATATTCAGCATTAAAAGAAGTGCACAGTGAAATTTTAAGAAACTTAGAAATTCTAATTTTTACTGTGTAAGAAAAGGAACGAGAGCATTTTTTTTGAAAAAATGTGAATTATTGAATAAATATTTATAAATTAGCATTTGTTTATTAAATAATTTACGAAACATCACATATTGTGGCTGAAAAAATTCTGTACAATTTATTTATTTAAAACCAGAATTTAAATTTGAAAATTAGTACCTTTTATTAACGCGATAATTTCCAGGAACAAAAAATTTCCTCTTAAAAAATTTCCCACGCCTTTTCCACATTAAAAGACATTTCTTTACCTTTCTGCCTGTGCTTGCATTGAGCTTTTTTTTTTAGGGAGAGCTGGCTTTTATTTATTTATTTCTTTTAATAATGAAAAGAAAATTATGCAGTTACTTATCCAGTTCAGCGCCCCTAAAATCTGGCGCCCGGGGCACGAGCCCCGTCTGCCCCCCTCTAGTTACGCCCCTGTTCAGGATATCAGCCATTTTTTCAAGTTGATTTAGAGCTACCTTAATAAAGGGAAATCATATGGTGCAATATATCGAGTGATTATGGTGGGTCAGGCAACACACCATATTTCTGACATTTTTTCTACGTTTTAAATTGTGCACTGTAGTCTCGCATAATCCATACTTCTAATGAATGTTTTTTCAGTTGACAATCACTGAAATAAAGTCGCCCGTCATTGCACCACCTGGTTTTTATTTATTCCGGTTACTAGGGTAAGTGCTCCAGTAGTCGGCCATTTAAGAGATCTTTTGTGGGTCTTGGCTAACCTAGAATTTTCAGTTATCAATACAGCAACAAAACAAGGTAAAACTTTAGAATGAACCTTTCTGATAGTGAATCACCTACTTGTTTCAGAAATTTAAAAAAGAATAATGTTAAAATCCAAGCTGTTGTCAACTCTAGAAAATGCACCAGTAGTCGGCCACAGAAATCCAGTGCTCGGCCACGTTGAATCCAGTAGTCGGCCACTTCATTTTCATTGATCTTATCTGATATAGGGGGTTGAATTAAAAAAACAAAACAAAGGGAAACTTACAACGAACCAGACCCGTCATTTGGGGGGTCAGGAGGGGGGGGTGTCAATTGCCCCCCCCCCGGTTTTGAGAAATCAGTTAATATATAAGTGGGAGTGGAGTTGCTTTTTTCCGATGAAATTGCATTGTGTTTGCACCCTTCATTTGGGGGGTTAGGAGGGGGGGGTCAATTGCTTCCCCCGCCCGGGTTTTGAGAAATCAGTTAATTAATATATAAGTGGGCGTGGTGTTTGCTTTTTTCCGATGAAATTGCATTGTGTTTGCACCCTTTGTCCCCCCCCTCTAAAAACGTGAAATGACGGGCCTGAAGCAATGCATTATACTTAGTCTGGTCATATTTTTCGTGGTACCTCTGGTACTCAACTTGTGTAGATAATCATGTAAGTGTACTTCTTGATACACTATGTGCTTTACTTATTTCTCTAACTATCAATCCACCATTATTAATTTTAGACAGTACAATTAGCACAGAATTCTCGGGACATTAATGTTTTTATACTTTAACTGCCTAAAAACAGTTTTATTTTAAAAACTCGGGCTAAAAAAGTATTTTTTTCTAAATAACGTCTAAATATATGTCTATATCAAAAAGAAAATAATGTAAAACATCAAAAAAAGCTTCATAAGGGTATGAGTATAAATGGCGCAACCCTTTTTTCCCAACATACTTGGCCCCCTCCATCCCTTTTCTCAATGTTTCACAATTCAAGCTACCCTCCCCTACCACACTATAGCACACAAACAAATTGTTATTAAGGAATTATAGTTGAATTATTACTAAAATTGAGTATTCTTTCTGCGATATGAATTTATTACCAAATGACGTTTTAGTTTTATACCACGGGCAAAGCCGTGCGGGTACCACTAGTTGTTACATAAAATGCTTTTTTGCGAACCAAAATATGAAAACTCATGTTTCTTGTTACCTCCCCCCCCTGCCATAATCTGTCACAGTTTAATTAACTACCCCTTTCTCTTGTTAAACCCGGACACCGCTTTAGGCCGATCTCCAGAAATAAACGATTTAACTTTGTATTGTGAAATAAGTGATAAACGATAAAATAAATGTTGTTGCAACAAAGTATTACGTATTGTGTATACGTAGTTTGGGCTTAAAAGAAAGTTAAAAAAAAAAGGTTCTGAAGAAAAGAATTTCAGCAGCACTTAGGGTAGGGCGGGGCTAGTTGAGCAACGGGGCAAGTTGGGGAATCGAAATATCTCGAAAACTACTGAACTTACAACAAAAGTTTAAATGGCAAAAAGAAGGAGTTACAGGAGCAGAACATATCGCGCGACCTTAAATTGCCATCCGAAGCTCAGACTTTTTAACAGAACGGATTGTTTTATTTTCGTCAGAAAAAAAAATCATGTCTTCGTATGTCTGTTTCTGAACTCGTATAAAAACACGTTTTCATGGTTCCGTCAGTTTTTAAATGTTATTTGATGATTGCTCTATCGATTATGTATGATTATTTTTTTTTCATTCCAGTCATTTTTTTATAACGAATTTTTAGTAAAGTGATTCATGTGGGGCTAGTTGAGCAATTGCTTGCTCAACTAGCCCCATTACATGTTCATTGAAGAAAATTAAATTTACTTATCCGCGTTGTCAGTTAAAACCGGGGCCTCCGAGAAGAGACTAGACGGGCCCGGTACTACTAGAGGGCGCTTTAGCGTTCCGTGTCGTTAAGCGATGGACAAGACAACGTGATGTTTACATCGGTGTTACTCTTAATGCTGCATAAGAAAATTTTTGAATGCGAAATCGGTGAAAAAAGTTAATTTTGTTACTTTTTTAAATGTTACATTAAGTTGAATTAGCTTTGGTTAAGTTTTTTTTTTCTTTTCGACTTTGATCTCTATCGAATTGACAATCCACAATTTTGGT
The DNA here is from genome assembly GCA_038373865.1 of Uloborus plumipes. Classification (NCBI taxonomy): domain Eukaryota; kingdom Metazoa; phylum Arthropoda; class Arachnida; order Araneae; family Uloboridae; genus Uloborus; species Uloborus plumipes. The sequence goes on from JAXGGA010002657.1 coordinate 96,190, forward strand.
ATTTTAACATTAACATAATCATAATACTTTTTATGTTTGATAAATGCAATGATTTATCCAAAACAGAGTGATTCCTTCTCCATTCATTTTTTGTTGGTTTCAAAAACTTAATTAAAATATAGATATTCGAATTTTCAATTAACAATTTAACTGTGGACAAAGTAAAATAGCTAAAATAACTTACATTTTTAAAATAAATTATTGGAAATTTGTTTTGCAAATCACAGTTCATATCGAAAGAACAATGTATTTTTAAATAAAACTTGCATTAAAATATTTTTTGTTTTTGGCACTGATTTTATACATTCACCAAAAGATGGTGAATAATTAAAAGGTGGATAATTCTCTCTTTTTTTTGCATGGGGCAAAGTAAAAATTAAATATTTTTCTGATGACTCCTTTTTTTATTATTTCACTGAATAAATAAATAATGACAAAATAAAAACATAAATCAGTTACATTAAAAAATAATCAACTACCTGTGTCGCGCATGATAAACTAATTTTTTCTGTGAAAAGTCGGTTATTAATAGTAAATTTTTGTTATACTGTCAGCCCCTCTTAATCAGGTAATGAATAAAAGAATAACCTTCTAAGACGAGTAAAATATTCCAGAGCTGATTATTTCCCTGTAGACGCAATGTTAAAAATCCCCGCTTAATCAATTAATATCCCTGGATAACCAAATGATATTAATCGGCTTTCGCAAATGTTTTTTCTGAGAAACGTTTTGGAAAAACTTAAAATGAATCTGAGCAAAACTATTAAATAATATTTTCTGCAAACAGCGGACGAGAAAAACAACATTCATATCCCATTAAAACATTCCTAGCTTAATCTTTGTAATACAGAAGAATGTAATGTTTGCCACTGTACAAAGTATGATTTATTTATAAAGTTTATTCCTACATTTTTCAATATATTTTTAAACAACTATACAATTGCCAAAAATGATTTTTTTGTTTCTTCTAAGGGCAAAAAAAGTGTACTGCTCTGTTACCTAGTACATCTGAAGCATAAATATATAGTTTTACCTTTACAATTATTTGATTTTTCTGTACATAAAAAAATGATAATAATAATACATGTAAAATTATTACACATTTGATATGGATAAGCTTACTTTACAATGTAATATGAAATTGTCAGCTCATTTTAAGGTTTTTTACATCTTTTTTCTTATATTATAAATAATATATATGAAGCTATTTTATATTTGCCTAAAATTATGACAATTTTGCCACAGCTAGTAATGAAGAGTAATGAAAAGAGTTTGATAGATTTATATAGTGTATAAGAAGGAAAATTTTACCATCGTGCAAATTTTGATCTGTTTATGAAGTTGACATCCAAATTTCTTATTATATTTTTAAATACAAATGACAAGTTCTTGCATCTATAAACTGTTAAAAAAAGTAACTGCACTATCTAGTATATCTGAAATTTTAAGTTCTAATTTTTAATATTTTGTTATGAACTTGTAAATTTTCAATGAACGTGTTAATAAACCTGATTTTAATATGGCTTGTTTATTGACTGAAATCACATAATGTCTAGAAGTATTTTTCGATAACATGTTTTATGTTTTACTACTTGTGATATATGACATCTCAATTTCTGCTTCACTTAGATTAATCAAAAGAAAAAAAAAATAAGCTTTCAAATATTAGCTTAATCATAGTTTATATGTAAAAGTAATACATGATTTTTTTCTTCTAAGTTTAAAAATTCTTTTGTTGTGAACAAGAAAGATAATTTCTTGGTTATTTGTTTATTAAAATTATATTGTATACTTATGTAGTTGGAAGGTAAAGGATTTTTTTATCCAAAAGAATTAATATCGTCAGAAAATCGGGTTCTCAATCAATATATTCAACCTTTGATGGAAAATAATTTTACAGAATTTCCCTTCTAAATGACATTTTCCTTCTGACGCGAAAACTCTGCACATCACGAGAGGACGATGTTTCGTTTTTCCCATCGCTTAGCATGAGTCATCATTCTTTAGTACCGGGCCCGAAGAAGCAGCGGAGCTGCTTTCCCTGCACTCTCGCGGAGGCCCCGTTAAAACCCCCCAATAACTGTACGAGACTGGAGTGTCCACAGTATCGAAACCTAATAAAATTATAGCTGGGAAAAGGGAAAAAATGTTGGTGCAATGTCTTCAGGAGAACGAGCCACTAATGTAACAGTGGTAACTGCTGTGTCGGCATCCGGCAATACGATTCCTTCCATGTTTGTATTCTCTCGCAAAAATTACAAACATCATTTCATTAATGGTGGACCTCCAGATTGTATCGGGACAAGCAATCCAAGTGGATGGGTAACCGATGATGAATTTTTCAAATTTATGCAGCATTTTATCAACCATAGGAGACCATCGAAAGAATCTCCCGTTTTACTGCTTTTATATAATCATTCATCTCATTTGAACATTGACACATTAGATTTGGCTAAAGAAAGTGGAGTGGTTATGTTAACATTTCCACCCTACTGCAGCATAAGTTGCAACCACTGGACGTGTCTGTGTTTGGGCCCTTCAAAAAATATTGTTCTCCTACGCAAGAAACATGGTTAAAGAATACTCCTGGACAGCCCTTAACAATATACAATATCCCAAAAATTGTGGCATATTCTTTGCCATTAGTTACGACAATTACGAATATTACTAATGGTTTTAGAAAATCTGGCATCTATCCATTTAATCCCAATATTTTTACCAAAGAGATTTTTCACCATCATTTGTGGCCGATCGTCCAGAATCAGCCCAAGTTGAATGTCAGCAACTAGAGCTACAACTTGATGCCGGTGATCCACCTCTTTATTGTCTATCCGATGCAAGTAATTCAGCTGCTGCTGGTCAATCCATTGCAAATGTTTCGGTTAAAACTGGTCAGTCTGATACAAAAGGTTCAATTGTTACTTGTCAACCTAGTGCAACCGTTGTTGCATCTACGTGTCAAAATAATCAAAATAAAGAAAAAAAAATGGTTACTGCTAAAGTACCAGGAACATTTTCTCCTGAAGTTGTTTAGCCGTATCCCAAAGCTGGAGAAAGGAAAGTGAGTAGAGCTGGCAGAAAAAAAAAAAAAAAAAAAACAGCCATTTTGACAGACACGCCAGTGAAAAAAGCATTGGAAGAAGAACAATCAAAGAAAAAACCCAAGAAGATGAAAATCCCAAAGTTAAATTTAATAAAAAAACAAAAAGAATCTTAGGGAAAAAATCTGCAAACAGAAGACGACCAGTATGTCTGTCTACTTTGTTGACCAAACTTTTGGCTGTGTAAATTGTGATAGTGGCAGCAATTATTAATAAATTTCGATTATTAATTATCTAGTACCATTTTTCATCTTATAATTAGTCACAATTTATATTTGCTTCAAAAATATTTTAAAAACTTCAAGATAAAAAGAGTAATAACATTACAAGGATTATAAGTGTAATAATAATCAAAGTAATAATCTTAATAATAATATAAATATGTTAGAATGATAAAAAAAATAAATATTTGCTAGTTCAATAAAAGTTTATTTCATATTCATCTTAATTTACAGAGCCTATCCGTCTTTTTTTGCTATTGCCCAACTAACCCCGCACCTTGCTCAACTAGCCCCGCTAGTGGGGCACGTTGAGCAATTTTGGGTGCTCGCGCTTTTCCGTGAATAACTCCTAAACTTGCACTCGGATCGTTTTTGTGTCAACAGACCATTCGTAGGGGACGAAATGACGAATCGATTGGTATATAGCGGAATTGAATCCGATGCATAGTTTTCAAGTTATGGTAGATCTTAGCAAAAGTTCCTCAACTAGCCCCGCCCTACCCTACTAAAGATGCAAGAAGGGATAAAATAAACGAAGTTTTTTCAAATGTACAAAATGTACTTGCTTAGGAAGTAAAAAAAACAGGAATAGTTTTGTAGTGAACAGCAGTTTTTAGTGATAATGACCAAAGAATCAAGAAATGAAAAACTGCTTTGCTGTTTATGTAAACATAAAGACGTAATAATAGAAGAGTCGACACAATTCATGACCAATAATCACGTCGGCACTTAACTGGTTCACATTCATTAGAACGGAATTTCAACACACGGAACATAAAACTGAAACTGTAGTTTCAGAAATGATTGCTTCCAAACCTGTGCAAGTAAAAATACATTCAAAAATTCTCTGAAAAGAATCTCCACCAAGGCTTCATCTAGCACAGAATGTTCCACTGAAGCAAGTTTATTTGTTTTAAACTGTCATGAAAGTAATCTTACAGCTTTCGACAAGAATATTAGTAAACAAGGAATAACCTTGAAAATAAACCAAAATTTAATTTGCAACAATGTAACCATGTAGTTTTGAAATTAACTCGGCACAATTCTAATCCTCTAGCTAAGAAAACTCAAGAAGTCAAACATTTGGGGAGAATCATTAGTGAAAATGTACCAATATTTGAAACAATTATCCTAAATAGAGCACAGGGGTCTTGAACCTTTGGTAAAGCAAAAAGTTAAGCATAATAGCAAAAGAAAAAATAACTACATGCTTGGCACTCATTAAATAACTTGAGCCTATGTGACTATTGAAGTAATGCATCTTATCTCCCATAATTGGGGAATGTTTATTAACTGCCGAATAAGTATCAATATAAGTCAAATCACTCGTTTCGCCAATTTCATTAGTTTAAGATAAAATTTGATAAGAAAAACTATTAAAACACTATTTGATAACAACTAGATGAGCATTAAAACTTATAATCTTGACTTAACTCATGCGTATTTAAAAATCTCTTTTTTAGAATTTTCAATTAAATTTACAACACTAGGAGCAATAAAATGGTGGTCAAAAGGGTCGAAATGGTGGTCAAAAAAAGTTAAGACATTTAATTTAATTACTATTTTTCAAGAAAAATAAACTTTGAAAAAGGTATTTTTACTCAAAAGTTAAATTGCCGCTGTATTTCAATAAGTTAATTTAGTTTTAATTTGATGAACCCATATTAAGAATGAAAAGCTACATTAAGTATGTGGCCGACTATTGGAAATACAGAAGAATTCTGTACCCAGTAGTCGGCCACCCCTTTAAAAAATAATCGAGTCTAACCAGGAGTTCGCTCTTTCATTGAAACATTATATTAGACATTCCATTAAGATAAAAATCACTCAAATTTACAGTAGAATTAAATTAATAAGTGTAATTGGCCATTTTAAGAAGACGTGTCCTCTTAGCTGAAAAATAAGCAGAATTGAAATCTTGGATGACGGGCACACCATTCAAAATGAAATGACTCATTACTAATTCAAAAAAATTACCCAAAACTTAACTGCCACTGGTTGATGATTGAGGATAGGTACATGAATGTGTGAATGCGCCATATCTGATTTTGAATTAAAAATGTACTATTTATGAGGAGTTTTATGTCATTGTGGCCGATTACTGGAGCACTTACCCTATATGACAAAAAACTTGAACATTTGTCTCATGTAAAGAAACTATACAGATATTAAGAGGAAAAAACTAATAAAGCAAGTATGTACGTATTTTTACGAACCCGTTTATAACGAGCAAATATAGCAAGCAATGGATCAAGAATCAAGACTGGATACATGCTGCATTGCTACTCTTCATTGGAATTGCATAAAAAATCAACAGAAATTTGCATCTGTGACACATACGATTTTTGGGGGAAAGTACGAGAGAAAAGTGTGACGTCATATTCAGTGTACGAGGAAAAGCCGTTAATAGAAACCTGAATATTGATTTTTGAGTAACTTTACATAGTAAAATATTCAAAATTTTCATTGCTCATTATCGTGGCATTCGGTAATAACAATAATAATGTCGTTAGAGAAAAAAATATTTTGCTGTCGTACACAGCGTTACAAAGTTATATATTTTTAAATATTAGTTGCTTCAATGACTATTTTCTAATTTTGCCAAACCTTATTTTCCCATTTCTTGCGTATTTTGACATTTTGAAATGATGTTTGGTTTATTACTTTGCAGATGATATGTCAGCGATTGGTGGATTATCGTTGATACGAGACAAGCGTTCGACGGAACGGTCAGGCAATGGCAATGGCAACAAACGCCAAAGCCGAAATTCAAATAATGGCAACTCATCATCTTCTCGTGGGAATGGCGGAGGCAATTATTCTGGCAGTTCAGGAGGAGGAGGTGGATCAGGAGGAGAAGGTAGGAATAGGAACGGAGGTGGAAGAAATGGCGGAGGAAGAAATGGAGGAAGGAAAAGAAACTCTAATCGAAGGACCAATTCAGACTTTTCCACCACTCCTTCAGATAACGAAGATTAGTTAAGATAGTAGTTCCGCTCCAGTGTGATTTTTCAATAAAATATTTTACTGCATCACCATTATTAAATGAATTTTGCTCCCTTAATTTTCAAGTTGTCTCTGGTAAAGTGCAAAATATTTTTTCCTATCACCGCTTGAAGTAAAATCTCAACAAAAATCGTAGTTCATTTTCCATTTGATGTCCTTTGTATGATTAGGAAAAACGATCAGAAAGGCAGGGGAATCGCCTTACCCCAGGAGCGGTGGCGCACGCCCTCAAATGCTGAGGAATATCTTTCCCCAGAATGAAAGCCCCCAAACGAATAATAGCCATAAACCCTTCTAAAAATTTTAACGTCGTAGTCTGTACCATGACCCCCCCCCCCCCCGTGGGCTCTCCTGAGAAAGAATAGAACCACAAAATAATAGAGCACGACGTAAACAGTATTATCACTGTTTAAGTCATCGATTCTCCTGCTGATACGTAGGTAAAACTTCATTAATCGGACAAGTCAGCTCTTATGTCTGATAACACCCTAATTAATAAAAAGAAGTAAAAATTTATAACATACACTATGTTTCTGAAATCCAGGGAGGGTCCATTCACCCCCCCCCCTCCTGGATCACCCAAATGACGGGCCTGTGTCGAAGTCCGAATAAATGTGATACTGTTTATCTGAAAATTCTTTAATAAGCTCATATAAATAACAAAAATATTTTGAAGTTTCCAACTGAGTTCTTAAAGTTATACCATGTTTACCATACACATGATGCATGCAATTATTTTCAACTTCGTACAAACATCGATCCTTCCACAGTCTTTATATTTAACTCTTTCGCTGAAAGCAGCACTACTCTTTAGAGATGCAGATCAAAAGGGAATCAGTCTGTGGGGAAAAAAGCAATTAATAAGTTATTTTAAATGTTAAAGAAAAAAAAGAGTAAAAACCAATGCAATTGTTCGAAAACAAAGCATTGTTGAGAAAAACAGTGCTCTCATATAATGTAGGTATTATATTTCAATTATTGGATAGTCAGGGCTATTCTTGTTTCTTCCCGTGTTGTTTTCGAACAGTCACGCGTATGATATCACATGCTTCTTGTTCACCCGTTAAGACTCTTCACGTGACTGCATCGAAATCGGCAACGAAGTCGATTCGTAAGAAAATTCAGGGCCTAATTTACCTATAAGCCTGTGAAGCCCGGCTTAGGAGACCCCTAGCCCCCTTGCTGTGGGCCTGCGTTCGTTTGAACTGCATTTATAGCGTGGAAGGGAGATTTCAAGAAATGCTTTGAAAATGAACGGGTTCCTATCTGTTACTTTCCTTGCAGTACTCCTCTGCATTCCTTTCCCCCCTCAGTAGCAACAGAGCAGGCATCCAGGTGGAAAAGAAGGACAACCCCCTTGTCAATCAAGAAGGGGAGTGCGAGCAGAAGGGGAACCTTGCCAGAGATAAAAGGCTTTTCTGAGAAGTTTTCTTGATGGCACGTGGAAAAATAGAAGAAGTATACACTGCCTGCTTCGAACTCCATTTTACTGACTCACTGGGAATAACAAAATATCTTAGGTACCTAAATCATAGTTGATAAATAAGATAAACTATTTCAACTAATCTTATTAAATGGATTTTTAAATTACAAAGGAGAAAAATTAAACATTTTTTTTCTTCAAGTGTACAGGAAAAAAGTATGAACAAATCTGCACAAATAAAGACACACACCCGCAATCAGACAAAAAATTCAAGCGTCCATTCTTATATGCATTCTAGATATCCTCCCCCCAGCAGAGTGTCAGCCGGCTCAAGTGCCCCCCCCCCCCCGCCGCTTAGTGAGACTAATGTGCTTTATGGATTGAATATACTTTTAAATGTGGGAGGAAAATTCAAAATAATACTATCCAAATTTTGCATAACCTCTTAAATCCGTTTTCGTGTCAAAGAGGGGTGTCAGGGGAGGGGTCCATCCCGTCCCCATCCCCAGATGATGCTACTAGATTTGCTAAAGTGACTAATTTGAAATATTGGGGTTTTCTTCTTTCAGAATTGAAGTATTTATATTTTCCATAAACTCAAAAATCCATTTTGGGTGTCCCATTGCAGTCAAACTTGATGTTTTTTGTGTGTGGTAGGTGCAAAAGACTACTTTTTTCGGCTTGAGATTAGTTTGGAATTTATTCTTAGTTGAAATGCATGCAGAACAACTCAATTTCTTGAAGTAAAATGTTAGATTTAGGCCTTGTACGAGAGACCTAATTGTTTCCCATTTTGTTTAATTTTCTCGTAGTACATATGGGGTACTTTTTATCAACTTGAAGCTTTGAATTTCTTTATATAAAAAAAGAAAAATACACAATTTCAACTTGCAGTCTTAATTAGAACATAAATATAAATGAAGCTTACTAATGCACAAATAGTAATTATCAAAGTAAAGTAACATAAGGGTAGTAAAACGAATTATACTTTACACATGTTACTCAATTAAAAGAATACTATAAACAATTAATATACCTCGCAGTTTGTTTAGTATTTTTC